>LUCH01004825.1:34195-45122 GCA_013368495.1 Paragonimus heterotremus
TGATAACGGATCCTAGTGTGGATTTGAAACGTCACAATAAATCGTTCACTACTCAGTGTTTACCGCTTTTTTAATACTTCATATGTGAATCAGCTGTTTCCGGTTAAAATTTGGTTGTTACGAGTGTCTGCGGTAATGCGATGGACCACAGTCATCCATTCAGTGGAGTGTGTTATAGAACAACTCGCATTAATGGTCCTTTTCAGCATCAACGCACGAAGACACCGAGAAAGTCTAGCTTGCACAAACCAACCCGTACGCTCAGTCGATCTGATTCACGTTTGACGAAAATTGTGTACAACTTTTTACCTTCCGATAACTCCGTAACTGTTCTTATTGTCCAGTACCACCTCTCATTGGTATTGCATTTGACGCTTGCTTTTACGTTTGCACCAGTGTTTGTGGAACATGTGTGTATTTTCTCACTTACGACCATGCAACATAACTCGCGTGTTGGCCATTTGCATTGTTTTGTTCTCCCGATGACGCATCTACGTTCGACAATTAGGGTTATTTCTAACGGTTTTAGTTACATCCCTTTGCTTTTGTTAGCAATCACTGGTGAGTTTCAGGGTGTTTAAGTATTGGCAGGAAGCCAAAGACTCGGAACACAGTACCTTAACTTAACTGCTTTTATTGATTATGTGTCACTTTTAGCCGACTGGAAACTGAAGGATGCAGCCACTTTGGCTACTATTGCCCCACCACCGACAGCACGCTCAATATCTCCATACAGACTGTTTGTGGGAAACCATTTACGCCTCAAAAGTACATCTCTTGCCGCAGGTCCACGTACGTATTATTTCGGTGGCCCTCTGGCTCATCTTGAAGAAGCCCTCATATCATTTACTCTACATCGATTATCTGAGGCAGGCTTCGCTCTTGTCTCTGTGCCAGACATTTTGCCGGAACCGGTGATTGAGGCTTGTGGATTTGCCACGCGTGGTAAACGATCTCAGGTATGCAATAGTTGTTGTTGGACTGCGTGTTATTCTTTCGTGTACGTCACATATGTATGTGTAAGCGTCTTAGTTTTGCAAAATGTTTTTGCTTGAAAACCCGACTGTTTTCCTTTATTTTGTTTCTGTTCGTGCGTGATTTAACTGCAATTTGCACTCACTAAGAAAAGATACCGCACTATTCACCAGATGAATGCTGAATAACGCTTCCAACTTTATCAGACTTTAACTAACAAAGCGATGATCTATCATGGCGCTCAACATCCTCTTAACCACTCGACTGCTGGACGGCGCAGTATTCACTTCGAACGTTCACATTAACTCGATCTTGGCAAGACTACCTCCTCGTCGGTGTGGAGGAATTCGTTGACAACACTACCCGTGGTGACACGAGCGATAGCAGTTGCGAGAAGAATTAGAGATCGAAGCGGAAGAGATAGAGTTGAAAGTAAACGAGAGTAGTTAAAGGTTCCTCATGACATAAAGATCGTCACACTCGAGGCTATATTCGTCAAGAACCTCTGGGCGTCATCGGTAACGAAATGGGTATACTCATTAGGTAGATATTTCACTAACTAAACGTGTCTCTGATTGATCAGGTTGTACAGTTAGCTCAAACTGCAACTTGTGAAGTACGTCCTAACAGTCACACATGCACACTGATACGTACGACAAAGCATCTTCGTTTTGTTTCGGAAAACCTCTTGAACAGCACACAGAGGAATGGTTGTCCCTTTTATCCAGTCAGGAAGATATTGACGTTTCTTCGCTGGCAGTGTTCACGAATGGTTATTGGTGACCGATCCAAACTATTCAAATCGACTTGTCCGTGCTTCGCATACGGCATTCGTGACCCATCGCTTGCAGAGTTCAATATTTCGTTCATTTGTGAATTTAAAACTCCATTCATTCGAAAGTGTGGTACCTTTTGCTTTATGAATTTCAGGTATACAAGCTCTGTCCTTCAGAATCGGATTTGACCTACTGTCTGTCGGGGACTGCCGAAATGGGTTTGGCCGGCTTTTGCGCGGGGCGCACTTTTGATTCGGGGGATTCAGATGAGTCCACGGCAGTGGGTCTTTGCGCTGTTAGCCGTTGTTTTAGGCAAGAGGCTCCACATCAAGAGCCTCCGCTTTATCGTGTACATCAGTTCACAAAAGTGAGTTGTCCCAATCGTTTTGTTTTACTGACAGTTGTGACTGTTAGGTCACAATGCATGAATTTGTCTGAGTACCTCATTTTGTGATCGTGGTGTCTTGTTAATTTGATCCACCTACAGATATAACTGATCGGTGGACCACATTTCTTCAACTTCAAGTTGCGTAACTGTACTCGTCCTTAGTACGCATCTCGTTCTTTTTTTTCTGGCATTCCTCACATAATTAATTGATAGAGGGTAACACACTGTTCGATATATCAGCGATTGTGGTATCCGACCCTGAGTCTACCTGCACCTGGGGTTTATCCCTAAACCCCCTTGCACTTTTCACAGTTTCGCTTGACTGGCTAATACGTGTGTGGGTATCAGTGTCACTCTTGCGCGTCTTCATATCTCAAGATAATTCTCTGGTATTGTTCTACATGCACAGTGGTCCAAACGAAGCGCATCATTTTTACAGGAAGAGTGAAAAATGAGACATCGCACTGAAGTCCCATCACATTACGAGGAGCAAGTTTTCCAGCTGACTCTCTGTCACTGAGGAACGGTAATGCGTATCGAAATGGAGAGTTCTGTCCCGTTCGGGCTACATCCCTCAGTCCTATCACTCAGGCATATGTTCGGCTACTGTGGACTGGCGCCGGGTGCCTCAATTCTATTTGGAGGTCCCTCAATGTGGATTTCCAAATAACGTTTTTGTTTCCAATTCCTGCCCAAGTAGGTGAATATTACTGGCCTAGTTTTCAATCTACAAATACAGCTCAGTGCCAGAGAAACCTCTTGAGACTTTTTAAATCGGCATTAAGACGCGAGAGTTATCCGAGAATGTTAACTTGGAAAGTGTGTAGCTTTCAGCACAGTGGCATTGTGAATGGTATCGCTTCCGTTCTAAGCACAACCTGTTCTCCATGCCTAATAGACAGCATTTTTGTGTATTCTATTTTTTTTACAGCGCGAATCGCACTTTTGCTTCCCTACTCGTCCATAAACTTTTTTGCTGGAGATCCCCGAAAAGCGTCCGGCGGTACCGACTACAAGTGTTGTCGCGTCGAATCTCAAAGATCCCACCTTTGGATTTTAGTGATCCCGGAACAATCAACCTGCATACATATGAATCAGGGTTACACGTCAGCAAATGTTGTCTGTTGGCTTTTCTTAGTAGTTGTACCTGAAAACTGCATCTCAGTTGCAATCCATAGTCTTTCGTCAGTACAGTATTGAGAAATAGGATGGTAATCATTCGGTCCTAATGAAATCCTTTCTCGTAATCCTGACTTCAGAGTAAAATTTGAAAAGTATGTCGCCACTGTTCAGTGCGTTTTTTCACTACACTGAACGATTTTTCATGTCGCATGAAGCAGTACAACCTAATCTTATCTTGATAAATCTGCCCACACAGGTCGAAATGTTCGGTCTGACTGCACCTGATGCTTGCACTGCAGACGCAATGTTTGACAGGATTTTGAAACTTCAAATAAGTATGTTTGCCGATTTGGGTTTGCATTTCCGGTAAGTTGTTTAACGTTATCCGCGTCCACTAGGGAAACAAATTTAGTCTTCTAGTCATATAGCTAAAAGAATGCACATGTCAGTTTCGCCTGTCTTCACTTTCTACAGTAGTGTTTCTTAATCTGTTCGACTGTTAAAATCTCGAATTCTCGAAATGTGTTCCCGCATTCTCAAGAACAATGTCCGATTTGATGTATGGCTGCGTCCCAAACTGGATATCCGGCATTCGGTTTCACGAGTTCGAGAGCTACGTGCCTAACTTGTAGCTTCTGTATGCTTAAATATCAACGAACATTTTAACACACTATCCTCTTTTTGAGAATGGACAGCATAAGATCTCAGACTCCCAGTCAATTCAAGGAATAAATACACGTCTGCGACCAAAAACGAAACCATTCACGCACTGATTGACTTGCATTTGAACACACGCCAACAACAAGACTAGCGAATGACACCGTTAGTCGGTGTTCACGCGCTGGAGCAATCCACACTCGCGGTTGTGTTGGGACCGGGATATCCAATTGTGTCTGCAATGATAATTAGCTTGACTGCTTTTTTTTCTCGTCTTCTTAATAATATACGCAACAACGAACGACCTAATGCATCTTTTATCCGGCTTGTCTGATTTCACGACCAATTCGTTAAACTAAGCCGCTATCGGAATAAGTATGTAATATTTTACTGCCAAAAGTATTCATATCACCCGGTAAAGTTTAAAAAAAAAAACCCAGCTTAATTGGAACGGTCCCGTAGGCTTGCACTTTGAAAACTGTGCTGCAGACCGCAAAACTAGTAAGTAAATTCAGCTTGTGTGCCAGATCTTTTGGGTTTCACTCGGTCTGTCAGATTGCGCAAATCTACAGAATTGAACAGAGAAAGTAATCGATTGTGTCATCGGTGCTGAGTCTATCAAATGCCCGGACTACCGCCGTTTAGTTGGGACACGAAACTTAGGAGTTCACTTATTTTCCTTGCTATTAATTATACACTTGGACATGATTAAACGGGAGTTTTTACTCTTCTGTGCAGTTTTCGAAGATAGTAGGAACGAGACTGTGATTATTAGTCTTGTTTTCCCAAAGGTATTTTATTACAAATCGACGAAGTTGTTCGCGCTATCATCCGGCTGGTATCCCATTACGTGAATTGTGATCTAGTTATTATATAACCCTGTATTGTCCCCGTTTGGTCTCTTGCTGCAATTTTATTGCACTAGTGTTCATATATAAACGATTGCATTCGTTGCAATGTGCGCACATTTCCATTGTAGCGGCTCATCAGAGGTTTTTATAAATTTTTATTTTTCTGAAAGAGTGCTAGAGATGCCCACCTCCGAATTGGGAAATTCTGCTCATCGCAAGGTTGATATCGAGGCTTGGATGCCTGGAGAAAACATGTACGGCGAGGTAATTCGAATTGTGTGTATGCACAACTAATCATATCACTCTTGATAACGTAGTAATTTGCCATTCTCTAATACAGTGACTTTTTGATCGCCAGCGCTTATCGACACGTATGAGCGACGCGTGCATTTTTGAATTACATAATAGCATGCTGACCACTTCTGTCTTGTAGAATTATCACATGTGGGGCTAACAGTTGAATTCGTCCATTGTGGTTTATGTTCACAAGGTTCTACCCGAGTGCTTCGATTCCAAACAAAAAATGCGGGCGCATTTCTATCCAGGATCAACTTGATGTACAATAAGAAAGCCGTAAAACCGAATTTGACAGCAGTTTATAGGTTGACTAGGAGATGTCTACGTAGATGGTGGTTCGTCCTCTCACCATCCGCTTTTCCACACACAGTAAAAGTGTTCAACTTATTCCTCGTCTAACACGCGGATTAGTTGTTCTATGGTTGCCTACAGTTTCCTCTCAGGAGCCCGGGGTAGCCTAGCGGCAACGACACCCATTATCAACCATAATAGTACCACCGGCGCACACCCTGACTATCTCAGTTTTACTTACCTGTCACGCGGTAGAAGACATCCTAGGATTTTTATAACTGAAAGCTTGTTTATCTCAGTGCTTTCCTACACGAGTGAATAATGCGTGCATCTGGATTAATCGTATTCCATCCGGCTTTATTTTATTGTATACCTGAATCTATGACGATTAGATCTGCTTCTTATCGCTCGATTGTTTTGGCTTTTTCGTCGTCAACTACAAAAGCCTTACAGTGTTCCGATCGTCTGAACAGCCTAGCATTGGCGCCAGCCGATTGTCCGCACTGTTTCGTACCCACACTTGAACGTATTAACAACATCCACTCCCACGCATGCGACCTGGTATGTCCCACAACAGAAATTGTTTTGTAATGCTAAAGCGTGACTGTTTCCTAGCTAGATTATTTTCTAGTGGTGTCGAACTAAATTCTAGAGTAAACGGCTTCGAGTGGTAACACGATTACTATAGTGTTTCAGTTGAATGTGCAATGTCAGCCCAAAACTATCGAGTGAACCTTCTCGCGACAACTGTCTCACCGCACTTTCAGACAGTCTTTCAAGATAAACATTGCCTCAATTTTGGATCGTGGGAAGTGATACGTTAAGGACAGTACGGTTGTTCCCAGTGCCGCAACGCTGTTCACAACACAAGAATCGCTTGAATCTCCCGAACATGCTCTACGTCAGTCTCATAACATTAGACAAAGCGCGTTGGAATAGGGAACAGATTTGTTCTGCACCGGTCATCCGTGGTCATTCGATCAGAGTTGAATGTGTTCCGCACAGCTCCAGCGCATACGTATCATGCCTTCCGTTCCTAATTGATTCCATTTTGCTTTGGGTTTTCCAGGTTTCTAGCACATCGAACTGTCTGGATTACCAATCCCAAAGGCTAAATATTCGGTGGGCATTGCCGTCTGGAAATTCGAACTTCGCCTATACTGTGAGTGCTCCAAATTTTAAAACATTTGCTGATCACGACAGCTTCGTGAATATTGGTATGAATGTGGACTATACTTTCTTCTGTATTGGTTTCTCTTTTAGGCATATGAATTTATCCTTTGTGTAAGTGTTTCATTTTAAGACAACAGAATTCTTCCATTTTATTTCCAGGCTTTAGTAGCTTGATTGGTTTAGCGGAATCATGTTTTGCGGCCTTTTTTTCATTCCGACTTCACCCATTGGCTGTCCAAGAGAATACTTGAGTTGTCAAAGCCGCCGTGTGCTTCAATCGGAATATAGAATCCAACCTATAGGGGGCAGAGAGCACGAACCAATAAACGTCGTCAATCAGCCTGTGACAGTGGACACCCATCAGATGCCTTTTCCTGGGCAAATAGTTTCTGAGTCAATGGTGTCATCGAACGTGCACATCCTGTGGTACCAGCGAATAAACAATGAAGTTAGGAGGCGGATGGTCACTGGCGACTGGTAAACAAGTTCGTTCATCCCGTTTGTAAGGATGCATAGACTTGGGTGGTTGGGTTATATAATGAGAAAGCCAACTAATAGTCTGTTAATGGCGTAATGTGTGGGATGGGCGGATGATGGTCTGGCGTGAAGAAATGAAACCAAAGGGTTTGCTGTCGTAGGTCAGGCTTGTCTCCCGATCTGGAGCCTTCACGACTCAAAGCTGGGGGTTGGATTGGGTGGTAGCCAGCCAATCTCGGTGACGTGAATGCTTTCCTTGTTTGACCGGGTTGTTTGTGAAGCAGTTGTAGTTAATGACGCGGGATAATGAAAGTCGTAAGGAACCTATCTTGTTCATGATACATTACTTTCTCCTACACTTTGGCGGTTTGCTTACAATGCGCCTTGTTGAATGATAGAGTAGACGTAGATGGTCTATAGTATTCAGATCCCATCCGTTCATTTCTTTTGTTTTCCAGTTACAGCTTGTTCTCCCTATAGTTGTACGGCAGTTAAGCATTGATATGAGCTACTTATATATTGTTGTCAATGAGGACCGTAAATGTAACATGCTTGCATCACGGTTGCCTGATTTAAATCGTCTATTTTTATAACGTTTTGATGAAGATTGTGCAAATAATTTTCTGTTTCCCCAATCGCTCCGCGTTGTTATGGACTACAGCTCAATGGGACTGCTTGTGCCGTACCGAGGATGATGAAAGCATTGTTAGAGACCTATCAAAATCAGGTAAGCATTCATACTTGAGGTAGATAGATTGCGTGAATCACACGAACGATCAATGATAGTTAAATTACACTTGTTCTTTTGACAGGATGGCACGATAACCATTCCCGAGGTTCTTCGTCCTATTCTGGCGAAACATAAACAGCCGGAAAGCCCGCATCCAGAAATTCACTTCAAACTGACCAGCTGATTTGCTTCATTACCCCTGGATACAAGTAACGTTCTTTTCTTCGTTTGTATATAACTATTTAATCATCACTCATACACAGAATAAACACTGAAAACGGATGTTTTAACAAGGATCGGTTGGCCGGCGTGCATGTTGTGATCAGAAGGCGGTTAATGCCGATGAATTACTTAGAACTGGATGAGTGACATATATAAATACAAAACCACGGTCTAACATACCTGTTAAAGTCACCTCGAGTACGATGTAGTCCGCAAAACATGTGATTTGACAGTTACTTCAACCCGAATGCCCACTCTTAGGTTGTCGAGTACACGGCAAATCACGAGCTCACAACTGTCTTTTGTGGGACAGGAGATTGGTTTTTGGTTAGTGTACCCAACATAGTAGCCCAAGCTTCATATAGATTGCGCTGGTCTACATCAGCACACTACGAAATCCCCTAAGGTTAACAGTACAATCTTGTTTGTTGTTGCATGAGCTGAACTGTTAGGGTTTAAACGAAAAGATCGCTAAAGTGATAACATCTCAGAGGCTACACAAAAAAACAGCAATGTATGGTGTTGTGATATTTCTAACCGCGATTTCAGCACCCAAGTGTCGATTACTTTATTCACGTCTTTGGATACTTGTCTACGTTTGGTAGCATAAAATATTTCCGCAGGTTGACTCAGAGATAGCACCCAAGAAATAGTCGGCAACAAGGGTCGAATAGAAGCAAAGGGTTGGATTAAAGATAATTGTGATGGATATGTACATTTTCTACAGTGAAACAGAATAGAAGCGAGTCATTTGTCTATGAATGTCAAAACCACATCTTCAAAACAAAGCACAATCGCCCCCCCCCAACACAGTTATTCCGGTTGTTGCTCGTCTGAACTCTCGTCTTCCACAGTCTCAAGCCTGGAAATAGCCCGACCAGAACGAGAGGATCTGAATTCCGGCATTTTTTCACCAAAGGCTTCTAGTTCTTCGTGTAAAGACATCATGTTGGCCGCAAGGCTGTTAGACCATACCGAAATTGGGAATTTTTCTAATTCATCTTCCTCATCGTCTGTCTGATTAGGGGCAAAAAAACGGAAAATCTTGTGTATCACAGGTTTGAATACCAGTACATGTTTAGAGAACGGTTCAGTCAAAGTGGCTAGATCAATCACATGTAATAATCAAAGATCTAGATTATTCAAACAGTCGAGTATCGACCGAACGTTCACAATGCAACCGCCATCAGAACAAATGGTCACCGTGAGAGAAAAAAGGTTTACACAAAATAGCCTTTTAAAGAGGATTACAGTATGCATCAAATGACACAGTCTATTAAATTCGATTAAACGAAAACTTAACGCAGCCAAACTTTTGGTATTAGCTCGGACCCAGAAGTTGCCTGTGTTGTCAATCAAAGATCAGCTCTGTCGATGCCACTTCACATCGTGTCTGGCAGTTTATGTGTAACCGCAAAGAAAGTTACATAGATATAACCCAGAGGTATTTGACCTCCAAAGTGAAACAACATTTGCCTGAGTGCAGAACTCCGTATTGAAGAAACACGACAAAGCCGTTGAAACATACAAACAACTGGTGTACGCAGTTGCAAGACACGTCCCTACCACTTGTTACGTTGTCGACCCAGTTTGTGCGTTCAGAATCCGATTACGTCACTCCACTTCGAGATCTTTGCGGTTTATTAGGACGGTCGCAATTAATCGATTGAAGCCGGTCTTGTGTGCTCAGAAATAATTGTTCATGAACTTGATCCTACCTACCTACCTAGTTACCTCTCCTAATCCACTGACTGACTGTCCATCTCAACTCCCTTAATTGTTCGTTATAAGGAAACGATTCACTTTATTGTAAATTCAGTACTGACTAGTCAACACGAAATGCCTTCATCCACCACTCTTCGTGTCCCAACTGTTTTGTTTAGACACGGGACAGCATTTTAGAGATAAGTTAGAGATCGAATGACAGATGTGGTCATGACGCATATGGGTGATTGCTAATCAGCACAGTGCACCAGCATACATTAGAAAACAAGCCACCTGTGAACAGTATGAAGCGCTGAACAGAGGTCGTATCAGTGAACTGCCGAATATCTATCTTCCCGGTGCAGAGTTGGAAACCGAGTATATCAGTAATGTCCATTCTGTGGTCTGTCCCCCGTAAAAAGCCACCTACAACAATCGGCACGGTCAAAAGAGCCATTTGGACTAGCATTCGCTTAAAGATGTCTATGGATTTCAATGCGCAGGAGTCGGCTGGTAACCCCTAGACAGTACTCATTGTAAACGACCTAGATGACGATTACTCTTACTCAATAACAATAATAGCAGCACTGTTTCCAACATTGCACGCAAGATCTGGAAACTGTCATGTATAAGTCCTGAATCGGACGTCTGACGCAACACTTGTCCATGAACAGCATCCGTGTGTGCACTGTCCTCTCAGGGACGATTACCTAATGAACAGTCCTTATTGGAACACCGTTTCATACTAAGGAGTCAGCGCACAGTTGAAATTTTTAACTCAGATTTCTAAAATTATCCTTGTCCATATAGCGATCGGTTAATATTAGATAGAGATTACGAGCAGCTGCGACTCACAAATAAAACCAACAGAGTTTGATGAGTATATGAAATCCACTCGGTTGTTTGTACGAACGTGTTCACATCAAACAACAGACTGCAACGTATGAGCCACTGAAGTTCGCTGTACTGCGTGAATAAAAGCTTAAAGTGAAACACGAGGCCTAATGTTTTGTAGCTAACGCACAATACAGGTAACTCCCAAAAAGGCTGGGTTATCTTCAAAGTGTGACGTGAGCATCGGAGAGCACAGTCGAAGACATTTTGTAGGTTTCCGACTGTGAGAACTTATTCTAACCGACCCGAGTTAGTGAACGGCGCCTGCACATCACTGTACTGCGGTTGAGCTTATCAAATCAGGGGCGCATGTTCTGTCTGCGCCAGATCGCTTCACGGTGGTCCGGCTGTCACGATCCATAAGCGTTGG
>LUCH01004826.1:0-20408 GCA_013368495.1 Paragonimus heterotremus
ACTTTGAGTTTTGGTTTTCAATTTCATCCTCTCTGGAATGTACTAACATGTACTCGTATACTGAAATGCTTCTTGTATTACATTTCACACACCTTTCTCTCTGGTATAGATCTTGCTATTGCAGTCTCTCTCACTGTTAATTTTCCGAGAGATAAGGATTTCCTTTCCGTGCTAGCCATTCAGTTGGCTAACCGGCAATGGACGCCTGGACGTGAAGGCCTCACTCACACACCTACTGGTCTTATTTCTTCGGGTTTACACCGGATACGTGGTGTGTGAGTGAAACCGCAAGTGATGCAGCGCAAGCCACTTGCAGTGATGGTTTAAAGCGCAGGCGTCCTTTGGCTAATCCGTTTTGGATGCAGCCAACTAACCGGTCTGTTCACTCAAAGGAGTGAAGTTTTCTACAGGCGTCTATTTTCAGCACCTCGTTTGAAACACACCCTGATTGCGATTATTAAAACTATATCCCTGTTACGGTTCAGTACCTTGCACCAAACGCGATGACGCAATCCTAGCCATCCATTTGTCCCACAACCTTTCAGGAGGCGACATGTTAAACGTCTCTGCCACATATCACTGGCCTATCCTCAAGGTTACAGATACATCACGCGCTCCACAGGCCAGCACGTGATTCCGCGAGCTTTGTCCACTGCGCTTACAGGCCCCGCTGGGTGTATTTCACCTTCATTCAACCGCCTGACAGTGACGCATTGTCCCCTCAACACTGCGAGAGGAAAGGTCACATGCGCGTACACACGCGCGTTAACTCAAAGGCATGTGACGCACGCACATGGGGGTGATTAAACTCGCAAAGACGCGACACAACTTCTGATGCAGCGTCTCGGACGGTGAGCAAGTCAACAACGCGCAAGGACAACGGACACGGGGACGTGAGCAACACCACGACTGTACAGTTCCACACCGCATCCACGTGATCCTGTCCCTGCACCACTCCCAGTACACACTGCCAGCACAGGATATTTCTATCCACGCTGTTATCAACTTGGACGTTATTTTGTACTGTACGTGTCTCCTGGCTTGTCTATGTTCTAATCATTTTCCTATTTATGCCTATTTGTGTTATACACCTTACTACTCAAATGTGCACCCTTCTTTTGTTATATGTAGTTAGTGTTTGGCCGTAGTTATTTATCTATAACCCACACCATTGCCCCTGTGTAACACATCTGTCCACATTATTCTGTATTCTCAACACTGAATGCAGCGGAATGTCATTAGTAGGTTCAATTATAAAAATTTTAGGCCAACACCACTCATAATTCACGGGAATGGCTTGATACTTTTTATTGTACTTCAGCTGTTGAGTTCTGTTTGATATCCATTCCACATTTCTTGTGGTGGCCTTGAATTTAGGTGCCCATTTGAACTATGGGGCATTGCTTGTGACCTCTTAAATATTTGGAAACGCCGTCATACGCTAAGGACGTTCGTCAGAACGCTAAAACCGGCCCTTTCCAAATTGACTACTTCGACCGCTCGTGATGCGATGAATACATAGCAAGTGGAAAACGAAGCGCTATTCGTATGATTTCATCATGCAAAACTTTGTTCACTTGCAGACCACAAATAAAGTAGCCCATCAGCTCTACTATTGACTGATTAGTGGTGTCTTGCGAACACGCTTCGATTTACGCACATATGTCTCATTTTACCACACGTTTCAGAAATCGACTGAAACTGAACAAAACAGTGCAACATCATTATGCTCTTTTTGAATTAAGGGGTTTAGTTGTGAGGTTGCCCCCGCGGGTGTCAATAAACATCTGTGACAAAAAAAGGCTAAAAATGAAAGTAAAACCATCGATTATCTGCCTGTAACTAAGGTCTAAAGAACAAAACTTTCTGGTCACTAGTTTGTCGTGCGGCTTTCACCACGTGCAAGGTTAATTTTTGCATCACGTAGTACGGTTAATCACCGATGTAAGAACCATTTTTACATCGTCAACTTAGGGTCCATTGAAATTATTGCATCAAGATCAGTGTTATAGCACCCCATCAAGCATCGGTCACGCACCATACATGACAGTAAAACACAAGTGAGGCTCCTTAATCGCATTATGCAACAACCCGAATAGCTTATCAAAACGAGTTGCTCTTAAACTTTGGATGGATCATTTTCCATCGCACTGATATCATTCACACACGACATGAATAGGCCAGTCAGCTGTTTGTACATACTATAGCAGTTCGCAGGACATAACTAAACGGACTGATTGCACGTCCCTCATGATTCGACGCATCAGTCTTTGTATGCTTTTGTGGCATTTGCCGGCTCATCTATGTTATGTTTAATGCTTGCCTGTGTGATAATCGATGGTTCAACTCAGTTGGTAAACAGTGGTAGCGCAGTGGCACTCATTTAGTCACCCAGCAATTTGTATGATCGCAGAGGAGACAGTGGACTGAAATTTTCTGCTGCAGTGGCATGGCCCAAAATACTTAATATCGGAAAGGGCCGGAACCAACTCGTAGACAAATATGATTTCAAAGAAAAATACACACATAAAACGATACATGATAACGAGAACATCCTCGACACTTAAAAGATGAATGGTAGCACCTTGAATACGTTTGCCAACTGCGCCATCGTTAATACAGTTATGAAGTGGTTTGAGTGTGTTCGCCAAACACTTGTCTAGGTCTCGCATCCGACATTGCAGGTAAAGGCAACGAACGGCTGTTAACAGAAAACTTCAAGAAACTACACTGCTGACTGCGATGGTTTAGTGGTAAACATAATAATTATGAGAACGGTGGCTCGATAGGAGTGCAAAGATCGACAATATACGTCTAATAGAACGAATATCAAAACGCATGGCACCTTCGCATTTGATTTGTTACAAGTGAACCATTGCATACCTAATTTGTATTATAGTTTACCGTTTGTGAATTTGTGTACTTTGGCTCAACAACCTGGATTTTGCGTTATTTAAAGTATATTTCCGTCGCTTCGTCTAACAGCACTCATTAGACTGATTCGAGGGTTAGGGCTATTGCCAACTATAAGCTGATTCACCTGTTCTCTAAGTCATAACTGCAAACAGGAACGAACTTGATTGTCGGTTTCGGGGGTGAGCACCTTGGGACACAGTGACCGTCATTTTGAGACCTCGCGCTTGAAGCAGGTGAAAATTGTCAAATCCAAGTTAATTGTGCACACAAGCCACAATACGTATATGTGAATCATCTCGTTAGAAATGGTGGTCATTGTTAGAGCGTTCATTTCTTAGCGTCCAAAAACCATCTCCGTCCTTGTGGAAAAAGACGATTGACTTTGTCCTAGTTAGCGGACCTGCTCAAAGCGGCCGAGACTTGACCTTAGCTAGTTTTTACCCGTCAGACTTTTTACTCCGCTGTACCCATTAGTGGCCTTAACTGATTTCTCCGGCAACTGTCCTTCTTTTTCTCCACTGCGCATCATATAAGTACCTTGTATTTGTCGCCTTGGTCGCACACGTTTTGGGGCGGAACAAAGCTTTCTTTTTGTACGCGTCTTTTGGTTTGTTTTGGGATCGAATACCGGACAGTCGCAGAACTTTTCGGGACCGACATTTCGTGTTAATTATCACCGGGATGAGAATCCGAATTTTGCCAAGAGCATTGCGATAGCGAGGACGAACCACCGTATCGGTCAAGAGGGTTTACAACAGTCATACGACGTTACTTGTTCAGCAAAAGACAGAAACGTAGATCACGGCTGAAAGCTATTTCTTATTTAGGTCGAATTCAAGCCCCACCTTCTTATTTTCGAATTAACTGCGAAATTAAGCAGAACTATTCCTTCATAGTTGACAGCGATCTTTATCGTCCTATCCCTTTTCCACGAGTTTTATTACTATTATTACCGTTATTAGTGTTATTAATCTGTGACTCAGGTACATTTAATCAGTTGTCCTCCATTTATTGGATATTTAGTTATGAAAAGACTGAACGTTCGCCTCTCGATGTGCCACATCATTTACTAGATTGACTTGAAATGAAGCTTCCAAAAGGAACTTTGAAACTATTTGATTTAGTTGGGAGATACATGAGGAGATGAATAAGAATAACACGCAGACTTCAGTAAATTACTCACTATAGGGCATATCTGGCGTAAAGTTTGCAAATGGAGTAATAGATACCGAAAATGAAGAACCTCCCCCGGAGAAAGAATAAATGGTTTATTTCGACTTCCATATTTTGTGATGAGGCAATCAACACTAGGTCAGTTGAGAGACCTGATCATCCTTCACAGAGCCCACCATGAATAGGATTGTCCGCAGACAGACCTGCTTTCAGTGAGTAAAGGCCAACGCTTAAGCGGTGTCTTCCTTTCGAAATGGAGTATCAGTTGAGAGGGCTATCAGGTAAGCAGAATTTCTCTACTTCTGAAGTTCACCCATGCTATAGGAGATACGGCACAGCGTTACGGCTGTGTTGTGAACTTTGTTATTTTGACGGGTACATGAATATCAAATGATGTTACTGGTCTCTTGGTGACCTACCTACCCAGCAGATTTATATACCGTCAAGCCTGAGTAGTAGTACTATGTTTTCCCTATGATTTGGGGTCTAATTGAAGATGTCCCATCAGATGTTTGTAATACCCCCACCGAGTTATAAGCACATTTTTAATAAGTGTAATTACCCAACCGCCTAGTGGCGCCACTATGCAGACCAGGTGGTCCACCGGAGACAGGTCATCTTTACAAATGTGAAAGATAACTTTTCACTGTACCAGTACCCATCTTGCACTCTACGAACTGATCTTACAATCAACGTTGAATGATAAGCATTCATTTAATTCACCCGCTTCTTGACTTGGCACTTTGCAAATTGGTGTAACATGTGCGATCAACTAGTCGGCTGATTCGTGTTGCAGGTATGGTTGACCGAGTAACTTTCATCATACTGAGCAGCGCTCACTCGCTCACACTGTGACTGCAACAAAACGGGTCACGTGAACTAGGGTTTGTACGTATCTCTGTAGCCAATAATATATTTAACGAGCAAACTAGATGCTAACGCACGTTATCAAAGCAGTACCGGCCTTAGAAACGGAAATGAAAAGCTTGTTCTTTTTAAACATATTCTGCATAGTCGCACAAAGTTTAGCGCATTTTATCTGAGTTTCAAATAATAACCTATACTATCTAAATGTTGTGCACATAAATATATTGCATATTTCCGTTCAGAGTATGGTGTTGGTTTTCGGTGTATGTTTCACGTGTGGCTATATAGGTTTTGATTTCCGCACAGACAGCGACACTAGCAAATAGCGCCATTCAATCCATATCAAACAGTGGTTTTATTGATCTCTTTCAACCGTATTAGTCAGAATGCTACTTTAGTATGGTTCAGTGTTCTATACTAACGTTTGAAAGCTAACCTCTCAGTCTAAATCCACTCACATTTTTGTAATATCTAGTATTTTCAACGTCAGTAGTGATTCCACCCCCTGTACGTTAATTAAGGAAGATCATTCTGGTTCTCATATAAGTATCTCATTGTATCCGCACAGCAGTCAATGAGTGCAGGTTTTCACAAAACAGTTGACTTGATGACAGTATGTTCTACTGTTACGATGTTAGAAATGCACCGGCCGAACACCAGGGAACAATGATCGGTTATTTTTGTTATCATATGACCGGATAACCTCAGACCACTGCAACTTTCGGTACGCATAGTGTCTGCACACTATTGGTTTGCTGGATGTTTGTCCTCAGTAAAGTTCAGATGCAGGTCTGGTCTGGTGCTGCTTTCAGTTTTAGTCAGTTAAAAATCTACTCACTGACTGTGTAAAAGAACACAGACGTTTGCGGACCTTTCCACATTTACGCCTCAAGAATGGCAAGCAGCTTGTTTCGAACAAGACCAGTTCATTTACCGCCACCGAAGATGTACGGGTTTGCCTCTGTTGATCGGAAGACCGAGGAAGTATTGATTGCGAGGCTTTGTCGTCCCACGTATGCAATGCTGCAAGCACGCGCCGAAGCAAATTGGATACAAACAAGACGTAAAAATCTACAGTACATATCGGAAATGTCTAATATTTATGCTGTGGATTTCACTCCTCTCACGGATAGACAGAACAACCTACAGGAATCAGACGGAGTTGAAACTCAGTCAACAACGAATCTGCTGAGTAATAAACATTCACGTTTATTTTCTGCTCTGCGGCTGGCTAATCTTGTGGAGGATAGCGAGTCAACCGCGAGGAGTGACCCAGTCGTAGATAGGTCAAACAAATTGTCTCTCAGCCTTGACAGACTTTCGGAAATTTCCATACAGCCTCCGGTTTGCTGTTGCCCGAAAGGTGCAGCACGTTCCATGGATCCTGATTCATACAATCGTTCGTTTCGCCATCTGCCGGCAGATTGGTATACAGTTCGGCAGATCGTTCGTCGACTATATGAGACAAAAACAACCTCCGGCAAGGTTCGCCTCAGAAAACTAGACGCATTACGACGGACACCACGAAGAGGAAGATCTGGAAGTGCTTCAGCCTCCATGTGTTTAGCCAGTCATCCAATAAACTCATGTTCCATGAACCGACCTAGCTTATTCGATCCCACTGGACAATTCAAAACGCAGGAGTTTATCAGCCGTTATACGGAGGCTCATCGCGTTTCTGACTGGCTTGCTAGAATTGCACGTCCTACAACAGCTAGTGGATTGAAACGTCGCGGAGTATGTTTGATGTGCGAACGAGCACCAGGGGAACACAACGCTCTCGGGGCAAAAGAATACAAAGGTATCGAACACGGGCGATCTACAAATGCCAAAAAGGAACAAGCGAACTTAACTCAACGCTTACAACAACCAACTCTCGCTTCGAAGTCAGCACAACTGGTATGCTTGAAGGCGAGGGAGTGGAATAGAATCACGGATCACGATCTGCTTCAACGTAAAACTATCCCTTACCTGAGTGGCGAGGCGATTATTCGACGAATCGCACAATCAGCCAAAATCTTACCGTTAATTAGTGGGCTGGAGAGAAGTTCCAGTGTACAATCTATCACAAGGCGCGTATATTCCGGAAAGTGTAGACGGTACAACTGTGAAAATACCATCAATAGAACTTTTCCTCGAAACGGCTGAAACATTTGTGATGTGTCAGTTCTTTTCACATGCAGCTAGGTCAAAAATACACTAACTATTGTTACTTGTTCTGAAGAGTTCTTGCACAAGAATGCGTATTCTATGTATGTGGGGATCAGGCATGGTAATGGCAGCCGGATGGAGCGACTTACATTTGGAGAAGTAGACTCTGACATATTGATTTTAATGTTTTTCATCATTTTCTCAAATCTCCTCTTGCTGGATACATACGAAGGTATTCATGCTGGGTGCATTGTTTCTTAACTTAGTTGCCAAATTGTTAGGAGGAATTCATTTGTCAGCCTCTAAGTCGCTGTAGATACCAAGCATGTCAGCCATAACTACTAAGGAGTAGCCGGCTGAATCAATATGGAGAGTTAATGTTCATTAAGTCAATCGTTACTGTAGTCGCAGTTCACGTTATCGTACTCGTACGTAGTATGAACAGTGAATTAGTCCAACCATGCCGCATGTTAATGTCAAACAATACAGAGTATCTACAGCAAATGAAATAGAAGTTAAGTCCAGAATGTTACGTTTTGTCCTGGGTATATTTCGATAACGAACTATGATTGCGATACCTCTGATGATAGTAGTCCTAAATGACGAAAACATAGGGCATTAAAATTCGCTCAAAATGTTGCAGTAATTCCGAAAATTATTGATTGAAAGTAACTCACTATTTTGTGTAACTATGACTACCAGCAACAATCAGCTTGATGTGAGGTATTCAGTTTTCCGTCCGGATGAGTTGATAAACTAATAATCGGTGTTAACAGAAATAAGCCCAAACTAGTCGTTGTGATGTACATCAAACCTCTTCTTAAGAATATAAGCTTGTTATACTTTGTCCATTACTCGGAATCCATAGTATTTTTTGTGCCATGATAAACGTTCCACCTTACTCACTTCCACGCTTTTCATTCATTGCGTTGCTCCAATAAAACATATTTGTATGAGGACTGGGATACTAAGACCATTGGCCTTCATGAGTTGTGACACATGTTAACTGGTTACCCTTAAATGGTGGAAATGAAAGAACCTTTGAAATACACTACAGACAACACTGTAACATGCCGTCACTACCTCATTTGCTTTTTGAAATGTGTAGTTTTTATCTTTTAGCTATCTTGTTTTTTCGGAAATATGCTTATACATCGTCTACAAAAGAGCTCATAAATCCATTTGTTTGTGCACAATATTTACCACTTTACATGCTACTGAGTAGGTACATACATATTTCATCTAGAAATACCTACCAAAAATAACTGATTCGACTACAATATGCTACCCTTGGAAAACACGTTTTAAAGCTTTTTCTCCACTGGATTTATTCATCTCACTTGCTCTACTATTCTCCAGTTTACTTTGTCGACCGCCCGAGATGTCTCCGACTTATGACTGTCGTAATCTGCTACAAGCATCAGTGAATAAATCTATCCGTTGAAATTGACTTCTGATGTCCGTTGGATGCGTGACTAAACATTTTTGAGGTGCGATCTGTCAATCAACGTGATAAGCAGAATACTCATTGTATTTCGGTCAATTCAAGGAAACCCACGACTCCTACTTGTGGTGGTAATGCGTTGTCTTTTTTTTGCCAAATCGGATCATCTAAATTACTGTTCACCGGGGATCGTTCGTTTGTTTGCAGTTTTGGAGGATTACTGAAACGTTTAATAATCCAACCGACACCTCACACAGTTTGGTTCACAGAAAAAAATCAGATTTTATTGTAATCGAGCATATTATACAGGTTACACCCGAGCATTACTGTAGTGTGCGTGTAGGAAATTACTAGAATAGCTTTTTCAGATCACGCGTTTCCCTCGAAAGCGTGAAGTGCAGTCTCACATAAGCAACAACCATTGTTGGTGGGCGTGTTGGTTAAAACCTGGAAAAAATGACGTTTTGTACAAAATGGAACTGTCATCAAAGTAGTTATGCGGGCTAGCTAATACATTGATTCCTAGTTTGTTTAAGTGACGATTCATTTTCGATATTCCCTCAACTGTACCTTCCCCGTTTTCGGTATCAAGCCCTCAATCACATTACTGTTCTTTGTTAATGCTCATCCGGCCACTGTCTGTCACGTCACTGTCGGCCATTTCTGTTAGATAAAAACCCGATTTTTGTAAGGTTTGGGGATTGACAAACAAGGTATGATTTTCAAGGACTCAAGTTGTTTCTGATTTTGAGAGAGGTGGTGCTTTATACCCTCCACTATAATAGTTAAACTCAACCAGTGGCTTCAGTCCAAGTGTAGTTTACGGTTGATGTTCACATTTCTGTTACCTGATCCGCCGCACACTCGTTGCTTGTATCTCAGCAGTTTGGAGAACAGGTTTCAGGAATGAAACACTTCAGAAATTATTATAGGACATTACATGATTGAGAGGGCCAGCTAACCGTTATCTAATGTGTAAGTATCACCCAACTTTTTAGTAACCAAACAAGAGGGATCTCGTTGAACCACTGTTAAACTTCTTATGTCATATCACGGTCAGAGTTCCGGTGACTTTGATTTGTAGCCAGCCACAAGTGAGGCAAACAAACTGATAATCGACTGGAGTTAACAGACAGTAACTTTGTCTCCTATCGAGACGATCGGGCAACCTGATCATTATTCACAAGCGAAAGTGGTTGAGCGTTCACATATGATAATTCGGTCGTGCCTAACGTGAGGTCAATGTCGCAGTGGTAAACACGGTTGCCTCATGAACAGCGTGACCGGAGTTCTAGTTCCGACAGTGGAAAGGTTATGCACTACTGACGAGCTGTAATGAGAGCGGAAGTCGAGTCTGGTGTTTCTTTTTGAAGGGGGTCGACTGGAAAGTCTATGGGAATGCGACAGGTGCGATTGTGGGTGATGTTCAACTTGAAGTTAACCAAATCCCCGACTACTCATCATGAAACTGATAATCAGTAACATAATGCACTTCACGACTGAATTTCATTAATTAAGCTGGTCAGTAAATCACGATGCTGCCTTTCCAGGTTCAGATGGAACAGGAGCTCCCTGTTTAGTATGGTTAGAGATCATCGCTTTAGAATATCCCCACCCTAAACAGTAAAGAAGTTGTGCAACAATAAAGAGAATTCGTGAAAACATGTCCACCGGACTGCTATAATAAGTGAGAAATATCCTTAGCAGTAGGTTAGAATGATGGTAAAGCCAAACTAATGTTGACTGGGAGCTAGTAAACCCTAGAGAAATTTAGAGGTTTTTGGATGCGATGAAAAACTACTAACTACTATCTGTGGTTGACATGTTTGTTTGATTGATTTAGTAATGAAACAATTTAACACCGCACTGGTTTCTGAGACTTGTTGGAGTTCACAGGTCAGACGTACTACACTCGCTGTTCTAGTCACAATAGTTGTCAAGTGATAAGTGGAGTTAGTGTGTCTTGAACTGGTTTGGTCGCACCTTCATAACGACTGGGACCTCGGAGGTTTAGTGACCGATGTCTGAAACAAAATCTCCTAACTCAAATTAAGATCTTCGTGAGCAATATGACGAGAAGAATGGAAACGGTTGCCACACGCAGGTGGAGAGCTATGTAGTATTAAACAACTTACAACGTGGATAACACTTCTGAGCCTACCTAAAGGGATCTCTTGTTTTGTTAGCTTGTCTCGACTGTCCCTGTCTTGTCTTGGGCAGTCTGACATTATCAGGTTCCCTACACATGACCTGACCAGACAGTAAATGCTCTGTGATAAACCGGTTGAAATCTCGTCCAGTTCTCATCTACAAACGAACAGAGAATGACTGTACAAACCAATTCCGGTAAACTTACTCATCAGTATCGTAACTTTTTCTCAGTCAGTTAGATGCTGGTAATTCTCATCACCAAGATCAGTCGATCAGCTTCGTAAATTCCGGAATCATAGAAGCTAAGCTCATGGTCGACGGGGTTTTGTGTGTGACTAAAGAGTAGGTCACCTAGCCGACGAAATCGAGTACATTCTTTTCATTCCTAAGCTCAGCACAACGTGCTGAACGAGACATACATGCACACATACCTGCAGTAATGCCCCATATTTCAATGACTGCAACACCACACGCAATGCTACGCTTCACTCCTGCGACGATGCGCGAATGCACCCTCAGGTCAGTTGGAATGTGTGACACAATAATTTTCGTTGTAACTTGAACCAGACCAGTATCTATTAAAGGTGATCAGCTTACCAATATCTAGACAGGGAAATCTGAAATTGGTTGAGGCTCTGACTAGTGACTGCACAATATTTACTATCCTCTCTGTGAGTTAACTGAAACACATGTTACAATGAACACGTTTACGCTATTTGATAAATTCTACCATGGCTTTTAATTTTCTGGAAAATGCGACCAAGAAGTGGAAATTCCACTGTGGCTTTGTTGGCCAGTTGACAGGGCACTAGTGCCTTAGGGTGTGCAGTCCTGTGGTTAATTAAAGTTGAGCTTTGGCAAGATCATACGTTATGAAGTCACTGAATATCTGTGTTCGTGGTAAGACACATCATAAGCATCGTCGTCCACCTTCACACTGTTCTCGTGAAAATTGTCAGAGTGAGACTCCAACTACCAGCCTTTGTACAAAGATTCGAAAAGCCCTGTTCAAAAATTTACTGAGTCCATGTGTTTTAGCTGTGTGTCGGTTAGACGATGAGCATTGAAAGTCTATTTAGATGAGTTAAAACTTCAATCATTGGTGTAGTCAATGTTATAAACTGCTCGTGAAACAAAAAGAATAGAAATTTGGACCGAGGTTGTACAAATAACGAAAAATAGATTCAGTTCTTAGTTAAGAAGGTAGACCATCATAATAGCCAGCCCACAAGAGAAGCGTAGTAAAACTTGTTGATTAAATCTGGTGACACACGTAGAGCCAACTTTGTTTAGAAAGCAGTATCTAGCGGTTGAATTTAGGCATAACCGGGCAGAAACATAAATACAACAGTTTCTCACTGGGAAGTCGGATCTTAATCTGACAGAATGATGTTAGAATGTAATCACTTGTCCCCCGTCTAACATAGAGGCAAAAACGTACAACCATTTGTTCTTCATCTCACTTGTAAAAATCTGAGAACATAATTGCAAGATGTCCATACCAAATTTGGTAGGAATTAAGTCAAACAGTTTGGACGCCCTGTTTAACATGTTCTTAATAAATGGACTGAGAAGAACATGTTACGAACAAGTTGTAATACTCAAGTTTTAACCATATCGAGTGGTCTTCCTTAAGAGTGTTGTAATCGAAACCGCATTAACAAAGAAACAGAAGTCACGTAGGGTTTACCATGGTTAGGTCAATTCACGTTTCGTCTGCACGTATTAGTTGAATTATTCTCGCAATAAGCGGAAGTGAGATCGTCATGGGTAAGACGCGTCAGTGTGATGTTATTTGTCAAACCACTCCATACTGCAGACAGAGGTTTGCTATCATTGAGATTAACGCATGTGTTGGGTGTAAATGGTAGGGGCTTCAACACAGCATCGCTCCATATGGGAAGACAGTAATGGATCATTTAACCCTGATCAGTCCTTTAGGCGCAATGCAAGTAAGCCACGGCAAACTCCACGTGACCTCTGTTTGGACTTCACCACTCTTAGTGAAGGCCACTCGAGGTGATTGAAACACTGAATATTACAACTTGCCGGTAACGTTCTTCTCAGTCTATTTACTAGGAGTATATTTATTATTTATTCTGTTTGTTTGCTTGAACCTCGTGGAACAAATACTGTACCTGTAACCAGTTTCATCGTAGGCATTTATAAATGTTGATGGAACAATTCAGAGACCCAATTACTCAGACGATCTGCGAACAACATCAAAACAGTTGCATGGAATCGTCAGTTCATAAGGTAGTGTTTATTAAAGACTACAACAAAACATAACTAGATGTTAAAAACCGGTCCAATAATCAGGCAATGGTACACACATCGGAGACAAGTGTTAGTGGTCGAACGGACTAACTCCTGAAGAAGTGAGTGCAGGAAATCTTTGAAATCACACCACGTCGTAGGTGGGAACTGTGGCTAGATAAACACGAGCATGTAAACGGCAGATTAAGGGCAGGAACTGTACAAATATTCATTGTTTCATTGGTGACGGACCAGTTGTCGCAGCATTATTGGATTCGTGAGGTACTGAATTGATTGAGGCTGATATTCTGTCAGCGACAGAAAGCAAATTACATGAAACGGGTTGTATTGAAAATAAGGAAGTCGTTGAGGAAAGGGAAGTTGTTATTGAAAATGAAACAGTTGGGGAGAGAAATGAGTTGGACGCTTTGTATTGCGTATAATATGATTCACAGCATAGCGGACTAACTCATTAAGAGTGAATTAGAGCAAGAAAATTACGTAACGAAAGAGTGGACTAATAAAAAAACAGTATAACTCATTTTTTTAAGAATAAGATAGCACTGAGCTCCGTATTTTTTAGACCACCTGAATGGGAAACTTCGTTGTTAGATAAAAACAAAGCCTACTCTCAGCTGTTAACACATGAGTTAACTGGTTCAACGCACATATTCCTTGATGATCACTGGCATGTCTACCACACTTCCAAACGGAATACTTTTTTGTCCTCGAACTGGTGTCAGGGATGCCCATGTACTCGAAATCTCAGCTGGATCGGCAGTTCACTTAGCATTCTGCGAACTCACTACGAACACCTGTCTAATCGGTCCGGGTAAACAATGCACTTCTGATTATCACTCACACTGATTTTTACCATAGGATCTTAATGATGCAACCAGTTCTGCATCCTGAAGTTCTATCATCATTAGGTAATCCGTAGGTTGGACTCACTTTGTTGTGTAGATTGTATATTTATGGTACAACCAAATGACAGTCTACTTAGGTTACATCCAACCAACAGTGTCTGCAATCTTGTATACCGGTCATGTGACAAGCGATCTAACGGAAACATGTTTAGTTCGCAACATGGTTGTGGACTTGGTTCAGCTTTTCAGCCTTCAATCCATGGCTGAAAATGTTTTTAGAGGTCCGGCAGATCAGCATGAAAAGTTTTGCTCCCACATCTTGTAACTATGCCGCGTGAATATAGCAACACTGCCAGTCTGGTTGTGAGACAATACATTCGGTTCACTGCTTTGTTTGTTTCGTTATGCCATTCCATACATTAAATGAAGTCATTACACTGCATACCTCACTTTCAAACTTTGAATCGTTATGGGCCATTTTATTAAAATTGTCAGACGACACAGATTATCATATGAATTAATTTCGCACACTCAGTCGCAACAATGTGACTGACATGGGAAAGGAAACAATGCGCAAATGAAGTGTATTACTGGTAAATAGTTTGGCAAAGTTGATGGTTTAGAAGAGACCTGTTGTATTCCTCTTCTGGTGCAATCAACAGTAAGCCTTACAGGCTGTAACAACGGTAGAGAGAACATGTGAGCGAGTTGAGGTACAAACTATATTGTCCCATTTACAAGCAGTAGCGTCATACTTATGTGCGTGAACGAATGAGCCGTTGATCGTTGAAGGCGCAGCTTGAGTTTCAGCACGAGTGTGGGACACACAGGCGGCCTTGACGAGTATACAACAGGACTCAAGTGCGAAAAATCAGGATCTGGGTTGGATTCGAGCCAACGATAGAAACAGCATACCCAAAAATGACGCCGACGTGGTTTTGTTGCCGAACTGGTAGAGTGCTTGCCGCATTTGAACATGCTGTTTTTGGCACTGGTCTGAATCCAGGTGAAGTCAACATTCTCTGTAATAAGGCCTTCTTTGAATTAATATGTTACAATGGTCAGGTCATAGCGATTGCTGTCGGCACCCCGTTCCAAAACAGAACCAGACTGGCATTTTTGACATTCACTTGTCTGCTATCTTCTTATTTAACTGTTCTTGTTGCGAGTACGTACTCGACTCCATGGCTTGATTCCCAACCATAGATGGAGGTGGCGTGGGCACCACGGGTTATTGGGAACGTGTCAAGCACTAGACTACAGTGACTCTGGATATATATGGCAGTTATCATACAAGACAGTCAGAACAGAGAGCATGTCAGTTACAGCAACCATATATGACAGTCGTAGCATTAGAATTCATTAATGAAAATCAGTACAGTGAGCTGTCCAGTTGTCAGTCTACCGACAAGTTGTTCTCTCGATGACCGTTCGGCAGTGTGATCTGGCTTCAGCATAATAATTCGCCAAAAACAAATTACGCGCGGTTGTCAGTTGCTGGACTGAGCAAGGTGTGATCCAACATAGTATAAGGTAAACAGACTTAGACGGTTGGCAGCATCCATTGCAGATTGGCAGGTGACGATGACCGAACCTGAAGGAACCTTGCACATAACAAACCTGAACCACTTATGATTCCACGCACACCACATATCCAACGTAAATCCGAAGAAATAAGACCAGGAGGCTGGTGAGTGGATTCCATTGTGGTTCACCCGGTCAACACTAGTTAGCCATACGGTAGACTAATATGGTAAATTTGTGTTAGGTCGCCCATCCTGTTACCGTTCCAGGGGCACCACCGTCGTGAGAAACTGTTCAAATCGACTGAGACTTGTTACACCGCTAGGCACACGTTTTTGGGGTGGAACAAAGTTCTACATTCGAACGCGTCCTCTGGCTTGCCTTGGGAGTGAATACGGGGCAATCGCTATACTATTCGGGACCGAGATTTTGGGCGCTAATATTACGGTGACGAGAATCCGGGTTTTGCCAAACGAATTACAATAGCTAGGACAAACCAGCGTACGGTTTAGAAGGGTTTACAACAATTTGCATCCTCCGGAAACAAAAAGTGGGAGCTCCACTAGTAAGCTCTAAGGTGAGAAGAAAGATGTTGCAAATGTAAGGTGAGGAACAGAGGAGTACGTATGATTGCACTCTGGAAAGGATGATGAAAGAAAACAGAAATTCAAAGTCGGGCATGGAAACAAAAAACGTTTGTCAAGCAATCCACCAACAAAGTTGGAGAAAAGAAAAGGTAGAAGGCTAGCTTGGTTCAGCATTTTGAAAAGGAGAGCGGGTAATTTAACAAACCGCAGTAGTTGTTAGTTGATACGAACCAAAAATCAATGTAACTGACATAACGTACCTGTGTCTGCCGTGCTCATCTCTTCGCTGACAAGGTGCTGAGATTAGGTAGCAATCCCTAACGATCGGCGCATCCGCGGCCAAATTCACTCCAACATCATATAATCACATTACTACGGTCTGTGATATCTATAGGCCCTTTGCGTACCGCGCACCTGAATTCATCGTCGCTGAACTATTGCTCATTGAACCCTCGGACACCTATTTGAATCCTATTCCCCCAGGAAGTCCTCCCACGACCTAACCTCGATATTACGATCGGAAGGACTTAATCGGATAACAGTCTGGTATCGCAGCTTCTGATTACCAGGCTACTGCATTAAGCTGTACAGCAAATTCCTTCTGATCCATTCGCCTCCCTCATCCTACGGACATGTACTGGCCGACAAACTTGATTGCTCATCTGCATAGTGTTGTATAAGCGTCAAGTCCGTCTGTGTCCCACACTCGTGCTGGGACTCAAGCTGCGTTCTGATTGGTTGCGCCTTCAACGATCAACGGCTCATTCGTCCACGCACATAAGAATGACGCTACTGCTTGTAAATGGGACAATATAGTTTGTACTTCAACCCGCTCACGTGTCCCCTCTACCGTTGTTATAGCCTGTTGATAGCACACACACGAATACAACACAGATTCAGTCCTGTACATCTCTGCTTAATTCAGTGTTAGGGACCATATCTGACCACCAGATATCCAAGATTGGTCGTAGACATTGCACATGGAAGCGGCATATTAACGGCACATTCAATTGAAAGTTCGTCCAGATTCCACTGCTGTACATCAGCGTGGACACAACCATTGACCGTCTGAAAAGCAGCTTTGTATTCATTTTTAGACTGCGGCACATTCAGACACGTCATTTAAGATTATCGACACTACCGCTAGTCTTCGCCACACGAAATAACAACGCGCGATTTACGGACAGACATGTCAACGGACTGCTACCCGAGTACCAGAAGTCTGACGCTATCCATGAAATCTCTCTTGATATGGATTCTACGGTACAGGAGTGACAACTTCGCCAGAAAAGGAGGAAAAAGGAATTGAAATGCCGCGACCATTCATGCATACCAATGTTCAGGCAGAACTGACTGAATCGGGTTCCAAACTATCGAATAAAAAGCAGTTGGTATGCTTCGGAATGTAAATATTGGAATATGATACCTCCGAAATTTTAACACGTCCACAAGAAACAGTAAGGCAACAGATAAAACATAGAAGAGAAAATGAATGAAAAAGAGTCATTGTTGATGGAAACGATTACATCTGTGGGTTCAGAATAAGCAAAATCGCAAACAAAACCTTCCACTCTCTACAGCATCAGTGCATTTTTAAAATAGGTTAAAACAGCCGTTTAAAGCATTTGTGAGGTCGGGTTGTGTGCGTGTGTCGAGTTGTGTCAGATACCAAGGTGGAATGATAAACAACAAAAAACCCGATTGTTGTGACCTCTTCAAGAATAATTCAGTTCGCGAGTTGAATGATTCTGCTTGAAGTTTCGGAGCACAAGAAGACCATTTTCGATCAGCCCTAACCATACCTGTGGTTTAAGGTATTGGCGAATTTATTCACACGTAGGTTTTCATCTGGACTATTGAGAATTGAGAGCCGAGAGTACACAATAGTTGAGGTTTGTAAAATGTCACAGAACCATATAGTCGACCAACTGGTTAACGGTTTTCGCAGTTCAACAATGGAAAAACAATGCTACGCAAAATGCATGTCGGAAAACTATAAATATCTCGTGTTATTCTTGAAGTCGAACTATGTTCATCCAAACCTTAAACTAACTAGAGAGAACAAACGAAATATCTGCCCCACATTTCTGCATATTGTGTTTATCCGATTTTCAGGTACGAAGATGGGAGTATTTATCTACAAGAGTCCTACTTGGACAAGTCAGTAGACGCCCTTCAAAAGCATCTGGCTAGAGGTATAAAATAGAAACTTATGCGGAACATTCTTTCACAGAGCAGAGGCCATTCACAGGCGATAATCTATCGTTAGAACTGAATACGCTGGCAGATGTCCTGCAATTCAGTGGATATCCCTTGCAATTTATTATGAAGTGCAGCAGTATCGTTGTCCCAAAACGACGGGAGGCAATGGTACCAAAGAAGATAGTGTACTTATATATATATAACTACCTGAGAGGGAAAACCCCATATATCTCCTGATCATATCAAGGCGCTTGTTCTCGAAGAAGACGAAAACAGAACTGGAAACGCTAGGCGTTTGCGTAGAAGCCGGCGGCCAGCACCCAGCACCATCAACACTAAAGCAGATAATCCAAGCAAGATAAAGGCTTATGGCGCGTTCTTTATAATTTTTCGGAGCAACTGAAAACCCACCTACTAGTTTTCTGAGACCTTGTCTACTCGTTCTGTGTTCAATCTCATGTTGACGTCCCAGCTGGCTTGGTAGTCACTAGTACCGTAGTTTCCATTTCCATGTCCGTCTGTTTTATCCTTTGAGCCGTGATTTTCGTCGTACCGAACCTTGTGTCTTTATTTAAAATTGGTTGTGCGTCCATGTGATCAAAATGTACGAAAGGTTACTCACGAGAACATTACATGATTGTTGTCTCCCCGTCTGTCTCTACATGTTCTTCAAGGGAACGAACTGTTTTAAGTTTTGCCACAAGATTCTTTTTATTTGTGGTGTACCAGTGTGGGCAGGTCGCAAAGGCCAGCATCACTGAAGCAGGCTTTAAGTATATTTACGTTGCACGGTATCAACCATGTTATAATTTTTAATGTTCTACGCACTTCACTTCCATTAATCCGGTGAAGGCACGTTGGATTATCAGTGAGGTTTCCAGAATTTTGGGTTTGAGTGGCAATTGGCGACAGACGCATGGGGACGCAACAATTTTTCTGCCTTCTGACCATACTTGTGCATCTGTTGTTATAAAGTCAGTGTTGAAATCATTCTCATTTTGAGTGATATCAAAGTAGAACGAAGGTTCTCCCTTTATAGAGATTAAAAGTGGAGCCATAGCAATAAACAAAACAAGGAACCCGATCGAGGATTAAGAATACTTGTAAGACGATGGAATATTTCCATCACAGGATAGTCAGCAATGCTAATTACTTTTATAACCACCCAAACATGTCCTACTTTCGCGTAACAGATACAGCCAGTCAAATAATAGGGGTCACCTCTTATCTTATCCGTTACACTTCCTATCATCATAGAGTGAAATCGACCAGCCGTTTTGTGTTTGGCATTCGAATGAGCTAGCAACCAACCACACCCTCAGGAAGGGTGGAGTTAGGTTTTTACAAACAGTTGGTTGCAGTGACCACCAGCGCATTGGTGGATAGCTACTTCGATTTTATTGAGTACATTACCACCATATACACTGGAGAATCGAACCCTTGCACGGTGAATAAGCGGCAGGTTTTGGTTCTGTTGGAGAAGAAAGCGCAACAATTAGTGTACATTCCTGGAACCGCGCTGACCATGGTCTCATGGTCCAGCGGGTAGGTGTCTGGCGTGCAATCTGTGGCTTATTCAGGGGCTGCGAGTTCGGTTTTCTTGCGCGCGTGGTGCTGATGAAAATCATCAAGGTCGAACCAGCTTTCCAACACGATCCTAGCGGTCGTTGGGACTAACTGTCTGCGATAGGGATAGCTGTTTTCGATGTTATACATTGGCTTTCATCGTTTATTCTAGAGCAGAAAGTTGAATTCCCCAGCACTCAGGCGATCAGCAATGAATTCACACACGCACGTACCCCGTCATCAACGCAGGTTGAAAACAACCACCTTCTTTGGTTACGAATACTATCCGCGCTGACAGCAACATACCGACTAACGCGGTACAGGTTTAAAGGTCTTCTGACCATTGCCTTACAACTTCTGCCATGACTGACATATTCGCTTCTGTGATTCTTTCTGTACATCCGCGAGATTCTCGAGATAGGTCTAGAAAGTCTCGTTCTGGGCAACATTCAGTGAACCTTCGTGACGGTGAAAACTTCTAAGATTCTCGAGCTCGTTAGTCATGCGACTCATCTGATCACAAGCAACTAACTGGATTAGGCTCTGACAACCCTAGTGATTAACGCGGCGTGTGTACTGTTTGGTGACAAGATATTTACCATTTTCCAATATGCATTTTGCGTAGCATTGTTTTTCCATTGTTGAACTGCGAAAACCGTTAACCAGTTGGTCGACTATATGGTTCTGTGACATTTTACAAACCTC
>LUCH01004826.1:21353-39899 GCA_013368495.1 Paragonimus heterotremus
CACATGAAGTTTCCAAGGAGCAGTCAACCGCAAGGTTTTCGGGTCGAAGTGCTGTGTTTGAAATTGGTTCGAAAGTTAAATACAGAGACGATTGGAGTCCGGGTGCAACAGGACCCGGATCTAGGAAGTTCCTGGGAAGCTTTAAGGGACTTTATGCGGTAGTGGACCGCTGTGACCCAGTGTATCTGATGAAGAATGGGAGGAACCAACATCGAGTGCACGGAAGTCAACTTTGTGAATGGTATGACACCCCGAGCGGAGGAGATTTCACACCGGGAGCATCGATGTACCCGATGCCGGTACGCAGATGGTCGAGAGAACGAAGGGAACCTGAACGGCTTTTGCTGCAGCTGTAACAATGTTTGCGGGGGGACGAGTGTAATTAGGTTTGGCGATCGTACTATACTGCTGTCAAGACTGCTATTCAGTAGTGGGCGCCGGAGCATAGATTATGACATTGAAATAGTCGCAGGGAAAACACGGGAAGAAACATCGGAGTGCAGCATCGCATGAATTGGTCTTTGGTACGCAATGGACGTAAAGCATCTGAGCACTGGCATCTATGGCAATCGTGACCGTCTGGGCCCAGTACCGTACTTAAATGAGTTTTTTTGTTCGTCTTGTTCAAATGCATAACCCACCTGTAGCTTTCCTGAGTAAGTAATCCTTGTGCCATCCGCGTTCTGGGCTCACAACAGTAGTACCGGCCAAAATGAGAAGACCCTGCGTCATCGATTCCGGCTGTTTGCTGTCTTTAAATCTAAATGGATGAAATTTCGAAGTGTATCGTTTTTCTATAATGCATGGTATTATAAAGTGTGTTAAGTGATTTAGATTCAGCTTAAGCACAGGACTTTTTTAGCAATTGTTTCCGCTCATTAGGCATGTGTGTCCTTTGAACTTCAAATACAAACCCTCTTGTAGGAACAGTGGATGCTGTGAGTTGTAGGTATTAACTCATCTTCAAGGTAGTTGTGCCGTTTTTCGTAGACTCAGTGGAGAGATGTTTTGACTTATAGTTAACAGAAACTATCAGGATTTACTGAAGACTGGAGTACAGCGCATGATTTTCGAAGGTCATTTGCAGCCATTCTCCACGGCGTGTCGCTCCATATGCTCTTAACTTTACCGGCGCAATCTCTGCAGCTGGAGTCCTCAAGGCAATCCATTCCCTCGAATGATCCGTGCCAGGACCCAACAGTCTCATACTTGCCTACATAGCACACTTCCGAGTTAAATCATTGGCAGCTTCCTTTACTTTGCTACTGATTATTGAACAGCTTCTCTCACAGCTGAACACCGCTTACATAACATCCGTACCTAAGATGTAAACTTCGCGGATACGACTTGACTTTCCTTGTTTAATGATAATATAGTGATTTCGTCAGATCCTACTTAGTCTCTGGGTTTGTTTGTTCTCCTCTAGCCAGCAGCAGTTTGGTTTTCTATAATGAGATGGGGCATTTAAGATGACCAGTCTCCACAAGTTGCTTTGATACCCTCACACAACAAACTGCGATTGTTCGTTCGCAAGCACTAATGTATATATGGTTTTCACCGCGTATCTCACGACTCACTAATAAGAGCACCCACTAGCCACGGTTTATCATTCATTTTAAGCAATAATCTATGTTCCGTCTAAAACTATCGTAAACCTTATTTTGGAAACCGAATTTATAACAAAAAGTTGTGTTTGTCAAAAGGACTCCAATTATTTATAACGGCTCCTCCTGGAGGCCAACTGGATTATGTTGCATATACGGATGATATCGTATTATCGGATCCCTTGGTGGACACTTTGGTAAACGGACTTGACCCTCTCCAAGATAGTTCGTGTGAAATCGGTTTGACCATTAACTACTCAAAGACCCAGTGCATCCATGTAAAACCGGATAGAAAAAGATATGCTATTGTTGTTGATGACCAACCTTTGGAAGTAGGTGGAACCACCATCGTGTCTGCTTCCCCTACAATAACATTCATGGTTCTGGAGGGAAATCTTGACATTAACCACAGCTGGTGATCTATCGGAAATGCTACGCATGTTGACGGCGGCCTCAACAATACCCCCAGCAGCAAATCGTAGTCTTGCGGACGCACCTACTACTGAGATAAACCTATCAACAGTATTTCAGCGTCGTCTACAAAAATAAACTTAAATCCTTGGATCCGCCAATGAGGATAGACATTAAGAAATGACTGTGGCTGCTTAAAGACACCTCTAGTACTTTCTTTTACTCATGTGTCAGTTCTGGTTGCCTTAGGATATTCCATCTTCAATCTCGTGCGCTTCCGAATAGATGTTCCTGCATCGATAAACACTTGTCATTAAAAGATGCGGTTTCATGGTGGGCTCTATACGGTCCTTCAAACTAGCCACCTCACCGCCTTGCCCTCACACCGATATCAGCAACCAGGCGATTATCACCTTAAAGAAGCAAAATTGGCATGGCCTGAAGCTCCATACAGCACATACGATTATGCCTGTTTTTGACCTTCCTCAGCGACAACCAGGTCGTACAAACTGCTACGAAATCCCGCCAGGATCACTCCCCGTCTGTGAATCGCGACAATGCAACTTACAGCTGGCTTTTTGTCCGCAAAAATCCGTCACTCACATGGACACCCAAAATCACCAGATGGGATACCAGTCATGAAAGTTTGTCTCACATACATCAGTCATGCATTCTCACCCATTCCGAGGGATACAAACGATACAACACTGTGGATGTATTAATAATTTGTAAACTGAGGAATAAGAAGCTCTGGACGATTCCTGAACTCCATATACTCACTACCAAATCACTTCTCAGACCCGACATCTTTATATTTACGGACGGTACAAATTTCGTTGCCGATGTGACTATTTGTGATCCGTACAGACTGGAAGCCACAGTGAAATCGAAGAAGGATAAATACAGTTCTCAAGAAGTTGTTCAGTGCAGCTCTGCTTTTTTTGTTTTCTAGATCCGCCCTTCCTTCAAAATATTGTCTCATTATAGTCATCATCACACAACTTCTTCCAGCAAACGGGTCGTTCAAAATATATCTGAGATACTTGTGTAGCATTTGTTCAAAACTCCTATTATATTCCTTTTCGGATGCAATCCTCACTAGCTCGCCTAAGCAATAACAACGGTAGAGAAAACACGTGCCCCAGAAAAAAGTACAAACCACATTCTGGCGGTACAAGCGGTAGGATCATTCTTAAGTGCGTGGATGAATGAGCCGCTGGTCGATCGGAGAGAGGCCAACCAGAACGCAGCTTGAGTGTTGGGCACCCAGATGGCCATGACGCATACACAACACCACCTCTATAAGTCAAGTTTCTTTTCGGAAGAATAAACATTCCAAATATTACCAACAATGTTCTGGTTCGGGTCGGCTTACGCGAATGAAAATCAATGAGATGGCTACCTGTCATCGAAAAGTTGGTTTCGTTAACCAAATGGTAGTTTTTCGAGCTTTTGTAGGTTTTATAATATTTTATCTGAGAACTGGCCTGATATTTTTAGAATCCTTTTCCTCCAGAAAATTAACCGATTTTTGAAAGTTAAAGCAAATTTTGATGTGACTCCGCTTCTTCGCGCATTTATAGCAATATCTTTCAATCTAAAGATTTTCGTCTAACATAATTGACGACTTTGATAGTATCATTGAAAATGGAATGTGGTTTACAAGTTCGTCCTCCATCATATTTGCTTACCGCCTTCGCATTTAGACTGACTTTCCAGCCAGTTTAATTTCTGAATAAAGCACTAGATTCGAGTTTCGCTGTCGTTAGAACTAGTCAATATTGCATATACTTACCACGGCCAGGATTAGAATATAGTTTCATCTTAACTTCTGTCGTTATTGCCTAAGGGTGCAGTCAAATGCAGGTGGTGCTCAAACTGTAACAGTCTAAATCCTCAACCTCCAATCAAAAATTCAAGCATTTCACATTTGGCTCAATAGAGTCAGTTGCGGAAAATTCCTGGTCTGGAACACGCGAGTAGAATTACGCAAGATGTACACTGCAGAGACATTTCGAACGATCTCTTCGGTTACGATACACGGACTATGATCAACTAACATGCATCAATATAAACAAGCATAAAATAGGAATGGGTCGTCGACTGCAATAGGAATAGTACACAGAACCAGTCACGTTTGAGTGGGTCGTCATGAGTCAGAAACAAACGAACAAAATTCAGATTTTAAACTGGTCGAGTAAGAAGCTAACGTTGCAGTCAATATCTGTCTTACAGTAAGACACGCGGAAATAAACGCAGGCTAATAGGCAGTCTAAGATAAAGCTTAACTCAAGAGAAGAAAATAAACTTATGAAAACGACGCGACCAAAACATTTAAATAATAACGCCAACCACTTAATGAATAATATAAACTCATGACTGCAAACTCTTAACACCATGGTATTGATAGGTTAACTACCATTTACTTCTGCACATAAAATGAGGGTTTGTAATGGTGTATTGTAACGGCCTCAGCGAAAGGTAAAGTGTGTTTATTGATTGGGCGATACAACACACGAAAGGTCTTCTCCACTTGAATTGCATATCCCGTTTCTTTCAAATGTCGTGTGATAGAAGACTGAGATGCGCCGTTCTTGTCGTTCGCTAGACATTTGGGAATTTGCTCAGAGACACGTGTCCCAAGTGTTCTCAACGTTCGGCCGAGGTACCTGACTCCACAAGTACAAGCGAAGTCATAAATGATGTTGGATGTGGCGACTGAGTTGGCTGGGTCTTTCCTCGGTGTGCAAGGGAGTCGTGTCGTCTGGTTGATCAGTCTTAATTCTGCCGCGTTGTACGCAGCTCTGAGGACACATTTCAGTCTACGTTTGGATGAGGGTGGTTACATCTTCACTCTTGCATAGCAGTGTTGTATACACGGGTTTGCGAGACACTGTTTCTGATATTGATCTGGGATGAACAGAACGATGCTGATTCTTTTAAACCTTTCACAGTGGTTCGGTAAGTTGAACACCGTCCACATGAGGTTGTGGTGGAGAGTTGGCGTATGGTTTTTCAGTTATGCTAATTGTGAGGTTACCGACATTCCGGGGAATATGCGCATTTCACAAACATAGGGCAGGAATGCAAATTCCGGTTCGGACGAAGATATGCACTATCGATGAATTCTGATAAGGGCGAAACTCGAGTCCAGTATTACCTCTTGAAATGGATTAGCCAAACAGTCTGCCCGAACGTGAGGGTAGCGATGAAGTGTTAGGTGATGTTTAAGTTGTAAATTCTTTCTTTGTAAATGATTTTCTGCAAAGACAGCAGTGAACATCACCTGTATAGAAAACGCTGCCCAACTTACCACCTCGGGTTATGTTGAACACCATTTTGTTTCACTCCTCAAGTCGTTTCCTACTCCGCATCATCTAATAATGTGCAACCCACCATATACAAGTCGTGTTGATACACCAACTGGCCTCACCAGGATGGCACCGATAATAGGCGCAGGTTCCTTCCGTGTTCAGTGTGATTCAGTGCTCTTGTGCTAGTGATGGCAGGTCAAAACTTGTGGGTCTTTGAGTGAGTAGGTTATTGCGTTAGTATATTCGGTACGAGCGTTGGTAGCACTGAGATAACAAAACTTTGCCGTCCCAGTTTGAAGGATGACGTATGTGAGGAGCACCAACTTGTAATACCCCGCCACCCGAGTGACCAGATTTAAAGAATGCCTCATTAAACGTTGAGTGTTGTCTAATGAAAGTTCAGTACCGTCCTCACAGATTAAACTGACTCCGAAGAAAAGCAACGATGCGGTATATCAGGCTGAGTCTCATCTAGGTTATGTTCAACTGATAGATCTAAACAAAGCCTAACTAGTCTATGGACTACCGGCTTGAGAATAAGCAACTTAGTAAAATTCGGCTGTTTTCTAAACTCTTCGTACGCCGGTTTCCTTAAATGAGGATGCACCCATTATCCTGTTAAAGGACTTAAGCTTGTTTAACTGAATGAATAACCTAGTTGTCAAGTTTCAGTAACACACCACAAATTACCCAGGACCGAATATCATACTCTGATGTTTTCAGTGTGTTGTTAAATGAACGTAGTGGGTAAAACCGAAAATTATAACTAAATTTGCAATCTAGCCACACTTTTCGGACTAAGCCACACTGTCCACACCAAAAACCGGATGTGTGCACAGTTGCGGGAGAACGTTGCAAAAATGTTGAATAAACAAAGTCAGGCTTTTGCAGGAACTAGTTTAGTGCAAATAGAACGTTAACGATCATTGTGAAGATTAGATTACTCACACCAAAAAATTGTTCACGAAAGCTTCAGCGTTGGTTTTACTTTGTCACTAACGGTGGATGCATATTGAAGTTCGTTACTTTAGTGACAGAATCACAGTAGCACATGGGGTTCGACCGTGAAGAAGACAAATACTCCAATGAAAATTAATGTTGGCATGTACAACTGTCCTGTGTGCTCGATTTGTAGCGACTGGTCTTTGGCCGAAGCTCAGTTCATGGGCAGTAATCATAGATTAATATTTTTCACGTTTGGATGCGGACCACTTGCGTGTTAGCTAAGTGGTCTTCCTGGAAAATCAGTACAGTTGTACATAGAGAGGTTGATCTACGAACGTCGTTCTGCTCTGGTTGTAGCTGATCCAGTGTAAACGTAAATAGGTCCTTAACTGGATAGCTGGACAAGTATACAAAAACAGGGCGTAGTAGTGGTTTTTATTTAGGTAGTAGTATGTAATGAGAGGATGTGCACTCTTTAACAAAAGGTTATGTACGCTGCGCGCATACCGAGTATCCGCATCTGGCATTCACACCCTGCACATGACTGCTCACAGGTGTTTCAAACATCATTCGCATATTCATTGTCAGAAGACGGGATTTTATACCCGCTGTGGCTGACGCTCTCCCGTCGTCAGTTTTACTTGATTTGATACATTCAGTTTATGCCCTCACACCGTCTGACCTTTACAGTCATGAACCCTGAGCCCGGTGTGTGCTGAGAAAGCTTGTGCAGAAGTCAGGCATCAAAGTATTAAATGAACACCATCAAAGCTGACCTGCGTCAACTTAACGAGTCCCTCTAACCAATGACCCGCGGATGCATGTTACTTATGTCGTATCGCTCATGGTTACCCTGACATTATTTGTTCAGTTCTTACTTCTATCCGCTTGCTATTCGTTATGCTTCTATTAGTGTTATATTAATTTTTTTTAAAATACGCCACTCTTTACATTCATCTTTACTGTAACTCATTTACAGAAATCTATACAGTCCGAGGTTGTGCCATATTTATCATCATGACAACTGTAGTCAAACGGTCAAGTACTGTGTTTTGTGCATGTTGACAATAACAGAAGAACCATAGCGAGTGGACGTATAACTCGGATTAATTTGAATGTCAGTTAACCTATCGTCTTTTGTGGGCAGCAGGCTTCTCACTTGTTTCGTGCCGGGCGAGATATTCAAATCGGCATATAACGGAATGTTCAGAATAAAAGCTGTATGTATAAAGTAACTTCCACCGGCTCCGAAACGTTTTGGTTAACAAAGCACTGAATCATGACAAACTGTTCTACGAATGTGGACAAGGATACAAAATCTAGAGTCCAAACCAATTCACTGGAATTTCAATTGAAAGATTTACCCAAATGGCTTATCCAGAAGCAGACCTCCTTACCCAGTCGTGTTTAGAGTGGCCCAACACACCACTAGGACAACAGTCATACGAGCTGGCACGTCGGCTTGCACTTACTTCAGGTCAGACGACTCGGATTCATCGTCCCACTGTTTTGGCATCACAACCCACGACCGATATCACTTGGCTGTGGTCGAACGTCTCGGCGTTTAAAGGGCAACGCAAGGCTGAGAACCATCACAATTAGCAGCTTCAATCGGTTCTAACTGAAGTCCGGAACTTGAACTGCACTGCAAAGCACTGCCTTACCAAAGCAAGTTTCGGTTCGTGTGTAGTAGAACACTACGGAGTAAATAACAGCGCTGCGTTTATTGACTTTATTTAATCTGGTCAAGAAGATATTGACGCCGTGTGACATTTAAGTCAGAGGTACATCAAGTTAATGTAACCAGTTCCAGCCAATGGTATTTAGCGACGTTAGTCTACTTCTTATGGTTCACCTGGAGAGTACAAAAATGAGCCGAAGTATCGTTAGTATTTTTTTCCTGAAACGACACACTGACCTCTTGGTAGTGATCCACCAGTATGGTCTGGTTCCATCATGAGGGTTTGCTCAGTTCAAAGTGCACACGTCTTTTTCAGGACAAATCAGGTCTACAGAGAGAAAAGCAAGTCAAGATAACAAATATTTTTGAACGAGTTGTTTATGCCGATCCCAATATCGCGGCAATTTGTCACCACTTTGGCATCAATACAAGGTTAAAACAGTTAATAAAAAAAAGGCAGATTGATATGAAGCAGACTCGGCTCATTAACTAGACTACAAACCAGAACAGTCATACGCAGCTTAGTGCTTTAGTGACACGGTCATAAAACATCACGTTAAAGTTCACAAATGATACGGCACTGTATGACGTGTATCAGTTTCTAGGGGAGAGTTGTTAGTTTTCAGTCAATCTTCCATTAATTTGTAGATCTGTTTCTCCCATGAATTCAGCTCCTTACTATCCATCGTTTGGTGGAACATTATCATGATAACACATTTCGTTAGGGTTCTATCGTACTCCTACTCCGTCCACTTGCACTCATTGATGTATATTGATTCCTAGCCTTACGTTACCTTTTAGACGCCAATACGGTTGCCGACAGCCAAACAATATCGATCGTAAGTTGTGTAAAAAGATTGGATTGGACGAAGGCATAAATACCTACTCAAACTGTGATTCGCAAAAGGCTACGGCCAATCGAAGTCAACAGCGAGGGCAAACCGACATGTCAGCACAATGCCAAATCCGAACATGTTAGCGTAGCATCGGATTTTGTTATAACGGCTTGTTTAAGTGCGTCGTATGTTAAAACAAACGAGATACCAACGGGCTGGAGCCGATCAATAGGAAAGCCGGGTGTCGACACCACTTATGATTCTTCATTTTACTGACGTATCTTGTCTGGAAAATAATCAATGAAAACCTACTAAATCGGAGATCTGCTTGGTGCCGTAAGTTCTGCTTTTGTTTCGGAAGATAACGGATTTTCAAAACAATGTGGTGCCAAATCACTGTGACGATGAATCCGAGTCGTCTGACCTGAAATGCGTGCGTGCCGGCCCGCATATCTGTGGTCGCAGCGGTGTGCTGGGTCGCTATAACAGGAGTCGGTTAGGAAGCCTGATCTTGGATAAACCCTTTGAGTAAGCCTTTCATGTGAGATGCTCGTGCGGCGGTTTGGATTCAAGATTTTATTTCCAGGTTCGCATTGGTGGAACGAACGATTTAAACTTTTAGACTGGGGGATTTTCCAACCGGATAATCACGGTTACCTTCTTTCGGAAATTGGTAAGTCGTAGCAGCGGTTTTAATGGGCCAAAACTTTGCAGCCTCGCCGATGTTCTCTGAGATAAGTAAGGGGATCGGCGCATTACTTCACGGTTCAGTTCAATTAGCTTCTGATGTGGGTTTGTTGCACATTGTTTGTCCTAAATCCTTTCTAAGCACAAACAGAATTCCGGCAGTTGGTAACGAGATACTTGCCTCAAACCAAACCGATGTAATGTTGGTGTGAAACGAACTACAACCACTGTTTCCCTCATAGGTTAGTGTACACAAAGGTGTGCAAATACCAATGCCATCGAGTGCGATCAATGGGGGTCAAGTGTTCGTCTCTGTTAGTATGCGGTAGTTTGAACGAAGCAAGTCCATCCACTTGCCACTTGAGGACCCAATGTATACTATCTCTGACAGAGTTCGTGGAGAATTATTGTTGCATATTGCTGTGCCAAGTAATCCATTCAGATCTCCTAACCAATACTAGTCATTTCCTAGTAGTTCTTCAGGAACACTAACAAATGTACGGCGGTACTACGCTCTCGTAGTAGATTAAACTGGTCTCTAAAAAATTAGTCCTTAGGCTGTTCACCGCACGGTTACCGTAACACTATTCGGAATGACGGTTTCGTTTCATGTCTGAAAGCATTATCGGCTCCCAACTATGCTGTAGGTATTTCCATTTATCACACCTAACCCATCTTGCTTCGTAAATATTGATTTGATCTTAAAACGGAGTTTGTTTTATTTATTAGCATCGGCCCCGCTTTTGGTAGCCACCTATTTTAGATAGTCTTCATGTGTCGATTTCTCCACTTTTTCCATTTCATTGCGACAATACGAAAAAGTTCTAAGTGAAATTCACAAACCGTTTATGGAAAACTAAACTTTGGGTTTTTCCCCATTATGGTTCTCAAATGGTTTATCGTTTACTCTTTTGTAGAGTTTTCTGTGGACTTCAGTATGAAGCCCGCATTACTGAAACAAAGTTTTCACTGAATATTTTTCTGGCCAACACTTCTTAACCTGAATTTTGTCGCAGTCTTTCTATCTCCCACTGTTGCACTCTGATCCACCTTGACTGCAAACTCCATCGCAATACTTTTAATGACGCCGTCTTGATTAGAAATAGGAACTGAGAGACAAACACATAAGCAAACCTGAACCGGAAAGCGATTGAAAAGCATTATGCATCTCCCACACTGTAGTGAACAAGTGAGTATGTGCTCGACTCTCGTCCACTAACAATTTACAACGCCTTTCCTGAAGAGCAATCGAAAGGTAGTCTCAACAGACATCGAACTAGAGAACGGGTTTGGAAACAAATCGTATGTTTCCAACAGTGTTTGGAAATGTGATATGCAGTTAGCGCTAGTCTAGTCTGGGACCAGCGCCAGCAACCAAGAGAAGAAAGAAATGAAGCACGAAATGGGCTACAACCCACTCGGCGGCACCCAAAAGCGCGCCGGGTGAAAAGTGCATGCAACCTTCGGGTGAGTTAAACGACGCTGGAAAAGGTTCGGGTTAAACGACCTTGAAGGATGGAATAGTAGATGAGTCATTAAGTAGAGGGCAAGTATTCGCTGCATGCAATTAGTTGCACTACTGAAGAAAGTGGCACTGAGTTCATAGCAGGCCTCCTATAGCAGACGTACACAAAATCACGCATACACAACAAACAACCAAGAAAGCACGGTTGCAGCCTGGATCCCTAGAGAAGCCACACGATTGCTGGTCACTACAACCTAAGTGTGATCGACAGTATGTTGTACACAGGTTTATCTAGTTGCTTCGACCCTTCAGCCGGTGGACTTCGGCAACGTCATGTGATACAGTGTCTGAGGGGGAAAGTTTATGCCGTTCACTCTTCTGCAGCTGGATCCGATACAACCAGCTGTTCCAGTTACTTCCTTCCTTGTAGGCTATCCGCACCAAATTTAGTACGAATGAAGTCAAACAGTTTGGGCGTCGTGTTTAACATGTTATTGGTAAATAGAATGAGAATAACACAACGTTACGAGCGAGTTGTAATACTCTACGTTTCAACCACCTCCGGTGTCCTACCTCCGGAGTGTTGTAATCGAAATCACATTAACAAGGGAACGGAGGCCACATGGGATTTGCCGTGGTTAGGTCATTCTGCGCTGCATCTGAATTGATCGGTCTAATCATTTGCTTATTGAGTGGAGGTGAGACTGATGTAGATAAGACGCATCTGTGTCTGGTGTTGTTTATCCATCTACGCCACACTACAGACAGGGGTTTGCTATCATTGTGATTAATACAGGCGTGTTGTGTGTAAATCTTCAGGGCTTCAGCACGGCATCGCTCCGTATGGAAAGGCAGACCCTTGTGAATTACTTGGGCTTGATCAAATCATATCTTGTGATTCTTGGACAGTGCATGATGTGCGATGGTCGAATCGTTCTCTAGTTTGCGAAGTTGATGTACATCTTTAGGAGGAAACCTCGTGTGCCATTTGTGTTCGGCGTACGTACTTTCAGTTGTCTTCTTATCTCTCTAATGTAGCTGACATTGCAATCACCGCATTTGATTTCGGGCTACGGATCAGACCGATTTGTCCCCTCTGTATTCCATTAAGGAGGTTCCTTCTTGTCAAGATCCCCTATGCTACTGACAGTGAAAACAATGTGAACATAAACAATGTGCCCATTCAAATCGGGAGGGCATGCACATTGTGACAAGATTCTGAATGATGCAACCTAAAGCACTAATGAATCATACGTGGCCTATCCACCATATTTATCCACCTCACACTTAAGGTCAGTAAAAGATAAGTCACCGCACATTGTATCATAATTAACTACACATTCATCTGTTACCGGGGTGACGCGAAATAGGACGTTAGAGTTTGCAGCGATTTAGTACCTCGCTACAAATTTAGCGTTGTACCTTTCTGTGTTGGTTGCCGAGGTGTTCGAATCATACTGTGCTCACCACACACATCTCAGGTTAGTATACCTGAAAACTTACTGGGGTGATTGAGGCACAAATTCAATCTTGAATGCCCCTCACAGTTCAAGCTTTACTACATTATCATTCTTCAGGCAAAGTTAATTTTTCCTGTGGTTCTTACAATCCTTGCAAATCTGCTTCGACTTTCTGACTTGGATATCCCCTGAATTTTCCAAACAACGCCTACAATAAGAATGCCCGACACCTTGAACTCTACATTCTGTTCACTGTTCTCATAGCCGCAAACGAACACGTGCACTCATACTCTTAACAGGTCACTCTGATGGGGGAAAATACGAGATCGAACAGCACTGTATGATGGAAAAATTTTCACTCGCTTCTGATGCTATCATTTTAAACACAGTACATGGTTTGTGAAAACGGTCTGGTTACTTGTGTTAGCACCTGGTGTACTTCATCAGAGTAGAAGAAACAATTTTGCCATAAGTTACTACTTTGTTTATTCTCTCGGGTCGCAAACGTAAACCATACAGATTGTATACAATAGATATGTAGGGGAAAACAAAAACCAGACCACGACAAGTTGATGGTTTGTTTTAGTCACTTACCATACGTTGTAGTCGTTGGTACCAAGTCCTCAGTTAATCATGTGGATAGGGATTGCGATTACAGGAACGCTTCATTAAAACAAATGGTTACAGTATCTGTGAGTGAGGAATGGCTGCTAACTTCAAAATGTTTGGTCAATATACACGATGGGTGCATGATTTAGTTCTACTTTCCAGCTTGTATGAACATGTAAAAGTATGTCAAATCGCATGAAGTGTTTTCTCATCAGTTGAACATGATGCCACTACGGGAGATTCACGTATCCACGAAATCCCTCGTTTAGGAGGCTGACCAGTATGCCACAGAACTAGAGTCACTGACGTTTGTTTAGGTGGCTGATTATACTGTGAAAGTGGTGACCTGTTTTCTTCCATCCATTTCCTTTAGTTGAAGCAAATAACCGTATATATATATATATATATATATATATATATATATATATGTCAACGACTGAAAGTCGAAGATCCATCAGCTTATGATTTACAAGCAACCGGTATCTTGATCTTCCTTATTCATTTTCTTATTTACGGATCCCAGGTTGTCAGTTTGTATGAGAAATTGTAGACTGTTATGAGCTGAAAGAATGAAGCGTTGTTTTCGCGCTAGGTGCATTGTGGCTTGGCTTATGGTAACTGTAAACCCTTTCGGCTACAAACCAAAAAATGTCTTTTATCAATCCGTTTTTACTATCGTTTCGTAACATAAAACTTTCCGCGCTTATGATAAAAATGAGGAAGTAATGCGGAAGCCTGGCGATTTTAGATGCTAACTTATCGATGGTTTTTCGTATTTTCCGTGTTTCTTCAGTTCTGTTCAGAAGTAGTCACTTTATCCCTTTTTGGCTTATACAAGCCAGGTTGATTGGAATCGTCACGCACCGGCACACAGTCCATAGCTGATCACTAGATAAATAGCATGCACTACCTGCTGACTATTTTTTATCACGCGTTCAGTGTCTCACTCATTTGGATACAACACAAATGTGCATTGCTTTAAATACGTGACCTCTCGTTAAGATACGGTTGGTAGTCGGTGCTGACCCTTCCCAGCACTAATCTTAGTGGAGGCCAGTCCAACCGTAATGGCTGTAAGGTGCAATCAAAACGAGCAGGCGCGAACGGACTGTGTTTGAATTGTGTAACAGAGCATGCTGCCTTATTGTTAGCACCGTTTTAGTTTTCGTTCGTGTGGGTCGTGAGCATGGCTTATTGGGCCTCTGGTCTATACTTGTTCGCTGGAACCCGTAGTTCAGAAGACCGCTGTCTCCCGGTGTTTCCACGTTTCTCAAAGTTGGTCCACGTGTGTGACAGGTAGTCAAGTGGAAACGGCCTGCTTGTTTGTCGCCTAGCTAGTCCGTGGAGACATTTTTCGACAGGTTGTTGGGTCACTCGCGTCCGATGTTAAGCCGCACGGATCAGCATGGAATATGAAGGCAACTATTCGCGCCTCTGATGGTCCAAGGTCATTTATTCGCTTTCCGGATACGGTGAAGTGGCTGAATTGTCGTTGAGGTAGCAAACCCCTGCCATACATAAAACTTTATGGAAAGTTCAGGTGCCTTTTTGTTATTAGGCTTTGCGCGGATGAAGTACCGTACTATTCACTAGAGTACTGGGAGCTTCCTTGTCTGCAGTAAACGAACTGTTCAAGCTAGAATCCACCAATGCCGCTGTTGAGCGTTGTAATGGAGTTCAAATGTGAAATTTCTGAGACCCTAGTGTGGCTTCGTAGCTGAGCTGGTGGTGCACTTCTCGCGTTTTGGCATGTTGTTTCTCTCGCTGGTTCGAATACAGTCAAAGCCCGAATTTTTCGCAGTCTGATCTCATCTGATTTGTGGAGTCTGCCACGCTGTTTATTATTACTACCACCACTATTCCCAACGGTCACAAAGCCTAAACAGCTCAGAAGCAAATTATCTTGTTTTATCCATTCAACCATGCTGTGAACAGTGGTGGTGTTGTTTGTAGCTCGGGTTGATGGTTTTAGTATTGGTGTGTTCGCCTAGCTTGGTATTTAGGTTGCAAACCAAGTTCCACGCTCAAAAACTCTACGCTAAAACAATTACGCACTGACGATGTCACTTCGCTTGGTGATGAAACGCTTGCAACCTAAATGCCAAGCTCGGCGAAGATACCAATACCAGATTTCCGTTTACACTCGAGATGATGCGTGCCAGTTGTCATTATCCCCCCGAAGTGATGACTCACTCAGCTTGTTGCAGCTTTGATTGCATGTGGTTGACCCTTAGACGTCACTTATCTCAAGCGGACGTTTGTTCGAATGTCGTGTAGAAATCCAAAAGGTTTTCCTATCGAAGGCATGCATTTGTGAACACAGCATAGCGATATTAACGACCATCATCAACGAAAGAAGTGTACATTGGTAGCTGTCAGACATGTTCCAAAATGGGTCATTATTTCAGCGCGGTTTACAAGGTTCAAACTGCAAACTTTAGCGACACGAACTTTGCCACTTATTCTTTCGATGGCTAATATTACCTGTCCCATCATTACAACGCAGTACACAAGTCACTTGGTCTAAAAATGTGTGCTAATATGCATGAATAATAGGTTGTATTGGATTTGTGTAAAGTAGGTATCGAGAGTGGGTGTGGCTGACCAGACTCCACATTATATGTACCACATCTATTGTGGCTGAACTGTTAGACTTTTGATTACTCCACGATTGATATGAGGTAATTATGAAATAATTAACATGCTGGCCTCATGAGAGCGACGTCCAAAGTTCCTAATCTAATTTAGACACGAAGACACACTACCGATGGATGCGCTGTAAACACCCAACAGAACTCAAATTATGTTTCAGTTTAAATCAGACCGATGGAGCCTGAGTTATCAGAACAAGAAAGTTTTCATTACGTATGGGTGTTTTCAACTGGAAAACTTCTTGTTACAGATAATTGTTGAGAGTTTCAATTGTTATTGTGAGTACTTTTCGATGGGCTGTTGGGTGAATAACCGGAAATATTCCATTCAGGTTTGATTGTATTGTGCATCACTGTATATGGGCCTACGACAACCAGTTATCAAAAGTATAATCTTTCTTTAGCTTGCTCTTGTGATCGAGCAGTAACAATGGTACGCTCTAAAACACACTATCCTCCCTTTCTAGGCTATCTTCACATTAGTGACTAGAAAATGCATTACTCCAAAACCTCTGAGTGATCATTTGGACTACTTTTAAGAACCCCTAATCAAGATATGATTGTCTCAAACTGGCGTACCCAAAACCGGCTTACTTACCGGAAAATCAACTATGGTGCACCTGCTCTACGGAGAATACGGGGCGTATGGAGATGAAATGCCTCATTATGAAATAACGTTATTACAGACAACAAACATGTGGACATCGAGATTGCGTATACATGGACCAATCTGCAATCGACTACTCGTGTGATGACTGAGTTTGCCTATTTCTGTCATCGTCCGAAAATGTTTGGTGGACGATAAACATAACTACGGACGAAGTACTTATGGTTAAAGGTGATCAATTCACAGTCGGTTAAAAATACCTTCTGTCTACTTCACAATCGTGGGTTAATAGATTCTTATGTTTGTGTTAAATGAAACAAGTTCGTTGATTGCGTCTACCTGTTTCTGTTTTGATAGAGAACAAATTAGACTGAACGATTTGTAAATGTAAGCAAGAAGAGAATGGCGAGGATTGTAAAGACGTTTAGAGGAGCTACGGTTTTGTAGCTATATCAGCGGGGACCACTCGTACACATGGATGTAACACCCTGATGGATGAGCATATTTGCTGCTAAATCTGTCAGTGAAGCCCAGTACTGGGAATGTTTTAGGTGAATGCGAAACCTATAGTAGAAAGTGAATGGAAGTCAAGTTATCTCACACCGTAACCAATCAGAAGTGTTGTCTACTTATTTTTCCCAACTACGGATTGGTAATCTAATCTTCATGTACTTTCCACAGGTTGAATTCAACCATCCTCGAGTTAAACTACTAAAACCGAATGACTGAGATGCGAGATAAAAGTTTGTCCGTCAGAGTCCCTAAATACAACCGCCCGACTAACGAGTAAGACGCCCCTGGTATAACAGATTAGTTAGAAATCATATTGGTAGATGTTAGGAAGCCCATTGTTTCCTTCCCAAGCCGCCTACTTAATAAAATAAAAACGACTTTCCCCAATCAGAACGAGCAAAAATCTCGTGCACAGTCAAGAGATAACCTTCGGTATTTTTTACCTGTTCGGCCTTTATTCCGCTATGCTCAGTGGTAGCTTAATGGCCTTAACTACTATTTTTGATAACTGTCATTCGATTTCCTGATTCAAGAATGTTTGCTGGTCGCTATGCACTATATAAATACCCTGTAATTTTCTTCTTGTCGCACAAGTTTTTGGAGCAGAACAGAGATCGCTTTTGCACCCGTCTTTTGGTATGTCTTGGGAGCAGTCAACGGGAACAGTCGCATTATTTTCGGGACCAAGATTTTCCGTGTTAATTACTACGACTTCTGACAAGCGCATTACAACATCATGGGCGAACCAGTGCATTCTTTCGAGAGTTTACAATAGTAGAACAATTTCGTGTGCGCATTCCGTATTCAGAACGAGGATTGACTTTACTTGATAGCAGTGTATTGTTAACCTTATACTCCCACCATCATTAATCCAGACGTAAGGATTTTTGTTGACGTAACTATCAGCATTCATTCACACTAACGATGATCACATACAGCTAACTATAGCTACCAAAGATTGCATTTTGGAAGTCGTGGCGCCTATGATTGTATTTCGCAAAATGAACTCGTTGAGCTGTTTGACAACCACAAATTGTGAAAAGCTTGTTGTCCAGTTGTTCGCTTATGACGCTGGTATATAATGAAAGGGGTGAAAATGTTCATTTGGCAAACTGGGGCTCAGTCTCTGTGACTCCGCTGGGATACATTTATCTGTAAACTATTAAGCGGTGATGACGCAATTATTAGGTCAGAAATTTCGAACGGTGACAAAATAATGTGGAACAACAAGGAAACAAATTGACAGACAAAACAGTCGAATAGAATTAAAAAGCTTGTATTACTGATGAGTTGTTTGGCAGATTTGATGATTCAGGTGAGACTCAATTGTGAAGAGTTAGGATATCGGGTGGATTTGAATCAGCGACGGTGACTTTGGTGAATTCCGTCATAAACTGTTTGATAAATTCTGCCGGAGCAATCGATCCCCTGGATCATTTGATGGATTGCATTTGTGATAGTGGGGCGCATGTGTAATCGGGTCCAAATATGAAATTTCCGGATTCCTGATGTGGCTACTTAGCTCAGCTAGTACAGCGCTTGTCGCGTTTTGACACCGGCTGTTTCTGTTGCTGGTTCGAATCCAGCCGATATCCAAACTCTTCACAATTGGGTCTCACCTGAATCATCAAATCTGCCAAACAACTCATCAGTAATACAAGCTCTTTAATTCTATTCGTCTGTTTTGTCTGTCAATTTGTTTCCTTGTTGTTCCACATTATTTTGTCACCGTTCGAAATTTCTGACCTAATAATTGCGTCATC
>LUCH01004827.1:0-18739 GCA_013368495.1 Paragonimus heterotremus
GCTTCGGTCACTGTGACAGGCTAATCCGTCTCGGATGCCGCCAACCTGTAACCTAGTGACCACTTCATTGATGATTTTTGGTTCACCTGCGCACATTGAACAAAACTTTGGTTCCAAATTCCAGTACATGATATCGGAACTCAAACTAGAGCCGACATATCAAAGATTAGCTGGGCAACAAAATCATGCACCATTTGACATCACCTACTAGTTACTGGCTGTCCACCACCCTGTTGACCTTCCCGCAAGTGTCTTCATTGTACACGATAATAATGCTGACCAAGTCTACCACTTTGTATCTAGATGTTGGCTAACTGGGGAAGCAGTTGCAAACCGCCGCTCAGAAAAACGATGATGTGTACTACTTATAACTGGATACCCTGTGGACAGATCGTTATCTTAGTTTGTTTTATTACGTGACCTTATCTCAAAGGTTTACAAGAAACTACAAATTTAAACAGCTACATTTGTGCTCTGCTGAGACAGTCCCAATTAGTCACGAAGAATATGTCTGTAGGTAGCCTACCGCGTGGCTTGTTTGCATGCTGAAGTTTCCCAGACCACTGGATGAGGGGTATGTTTTAATTTAAGCGAAGGATTTACTCTGGTAACCCTAGATTGATTTAATATCGTTGATGAAAAATGCGTGTAAGATTTATTCATGACTTTCATCTTTCCCACATGTATCCGTTGTAATCTGGTACTTGGCGCGAGAATGAGAACAAACACACAAATGGTTCCATTTTATCTGTTCTTGATTAGTTTCTTGCAGTGTGTTCATATCTTATTTTACTACCATACGCGAGGTGCACGCTATCGTTAGATTATCTGAAAGAGGTAGTGTTGATTTAGAGAGTAAGTTATTGACACAAAACTTTATCGTGTTAGTCAGCTCTTTTACTGATGATTGGTATGACAACCTGGTTACTGGTGAAGCAATCCTTTTGTAGATGCTATGACTTCTGTTGGACTCGAACCAATGACAATTAACTGTTACTGTACTTCGGTGTCATTTGTACACCTAGCATGTTGTGCTTACATTTTGGTGCAGATTCAGAAGTTTGCACTGAAACATCAAAACAGCTAGTAATCATGTTTACGTACGAAGTGGATTACATTCTATCAATGTGTTGGTATATGTGCAAAATCTGTCATTGTCATGAAACAAAACTGTACTAACAGGGTATCTTTCGCTAAAATCGAAAAACTACGGGAAAAAGTGGATTTTTTTAAATGAACGATAATCACCGGATAAGCCTACTTAGCATACAAACTTGAGTCAACACATTCACAACGTTAGTTTCCTCAATTCCATGAGGTGTGTTACATACGGGCTTATTATACAATGTATAAAATTGGTGTAAGAATCGTCATGAAGCAGAAATTTATTTGACAGTTACATTTTCCAGTGGTTTTTAATGAAATTTTGTCAAGTCACTGAATTACCTTCCAGCTACCAAATATAGCTGCAGATTGCCACACATTTCTGTTAGTAAAAAAAAACCGAGAAGAAAGTCAGACGGTTAAAGGAAGAAATTGTGCGGGTAAAATATAGTTCATCTGGTGTATTGAAAAGTGGTGGTTCACTAAAAATAACCATTTTGTGAGTGAAAAAAATTAGACTGCTCCGTGTGATTAAGACGGTGACATAATCAGCAGAGTTGTGAACGGAGTTGATTGTGAGATACTGTATGTTGTTACGTCGACTGAAGATAAACTTCCTAATAAAACACAATGAAAACAATACCAAGCCTTTACCATGGGCACTTTAAGGCAGAAAAACGGAGCTGAACCAAAATCACTAACAAAAAGGAAAGAATCTTTTGAGTTTAATTAAAAAAGAAACTACTGTTCGTCTCAGTCGTGTCAGTCGATTTGTATGGATTATAAAAGAAATATCAGAGAGCAACTTTTGGTGGTTTGGAGTATTTAGATCCAAGGTGGCTTGTGACACTCCTTGGAATAATATATAAAGTATGTATGTAGAAACCAATCTCACACACTGAAGAGTATGTGCAATATGTACATGGAGAGTGTGTGGTTCGTTCGGAAAACTATTAGGGACTCTAATCAAAGATTGCCAAAAGTTTGAGTGAAGTTTGTTGTCATTCTGCAAGTCATTGCATCTTGAGGTGTGATGCGGATGGTTAGCTTTCTCGGCTGACAGTCATAATTATATTTTGTCCTAATTACTTAATGCCTTGACAAGGAACATTTTTCAAGTTGTTTGGAAATAAACGGTTCGCAAACACTATCAACGATTTGGTACAAACAGAGAATGCATAAAACCACCAAGGTTTATGCTACTGGATAGGTGAGAAAGTACAGCTTGAACGACTCGTCATATTTTATTAATTCAGAACACGTTAACTTGGATATGAGGTGTATTTATACAACAGTTGAAAAAGAGAGGCAAGGATAGGTGGTCAGTGTTTATGATTCGATCAGCGAGCACCCTTGAGTGAGACAGAAGGCGCGATGAGGAAATCTCACAGATCGATGTTTCAATAAAAACTGTGATTGCCGCAATAGCTCTCAATAACACTGAGATGTTACCAACGACAGAAAGATGGACCTGCGAACAGGATCCAGCAACTGTTCACGTGGTATGATGGCCATGATGTCACAGAGTAGATTGGACGCAATGCAGCTGATAATGCCACCTTCCATTGGTAAATTTCACTTCTTTGAGTAACAAGGACAAGCACATTGTTTCTCCTCAATGTACCGTTTGGTTGTTTGAATTGACTTTTGCATTAGGGAATGTGTACAGCTGTCTTATTCGTCGTAACATCCTGGATTACTGTGAAATCTTTTCACCTAATCGAACAAACATGTGAGCTCCGATCCGACTTTATGAAGGATGACAATACATACAGCTAGATTAGTTATTTTGATCAACACAGGCATGTTCAAGCAGTTGTATTTTAGGAGAAGACACGAATATTGTAGGATATTAATTAGTACGCTTCTTTTTGCTGGTGTCCGAGGGTATCAGGCCATCGAACTCAATAGTGACTAACTCAAGAATTTACGTAAATGTGGTAAAGTGGGTAAAAAACTTCTGTACGAATTAAGATCGGACTCCACACTGGTGTGTATCATATGGTTCAAAAACGAGTGATGAAAGTTTACTTTCAGCTGATTTAAATCTTTAAAAAGAAAGTCTGGGGGAGGCACATCAATCGCTTCGCCTATGTTACCAGACTCATTGAAAATCACAGAACAGAGATGGGAATGTGACGCGTCGGTGTGATACTTAATCGGAATGGGACGAATAAACGGACTGATTTTATTATGTAGTGTTAGATCTTTTTCTGCAATATATTCGACTTACACATCAGCTATATTAAGTGTCACATGCAATGCCAAATCCTCAAGGGTATGCAGTTGACCAACAATTAGTTTATAACATGTGAATACGCGTTTTACTGTCCTTAATTATGACCAACTTCGCATTCACCATTTAACACCAGCGCTTAGTAACAGGCAACAACAAAAACTGATACAGGAACATCACTATCGTTATCAAATTTGTTCCGCATTGTGCCCATACTGCTGTCATCTTGCTCAGCTGAAAGCTTCGGATTTTAGGCCAAGTTTTTACTTAAAATGTTCTATCCCAATTTCGTACAATCAAAAAGCAAAATATGGTCTATATTTTGGCGAATAAGAACAGAATTAACTACGTAAAACACGTTGGATGTATGATTAGATGGGGTTTGTTGTAAACGACGAAGACGGAAATCATCTACAGATATTGGTATACATTCCAAGACAAATGATTCAGTGATGTCTGTAATGGTACTGCCGGTTGCGAAGATTTTGTGTCAGATTTATGACCTGGAACAACTCACCTCCAGAACTGGACTCAGTTTGTATTAATGAACCAAAATATCTATGTGAGTAAACATGTGTTGTGAAATCTTCTATGAAGAGGCAGAGTAACGTGTAGAGATAAACCAACTATTCCAGATAACAAAACAATATTGGATTACAACGCCAAGGTATTATTTAGCATATAGCAAAGTGGATGAGTAAACATCCTCAACACTGTCGACCGTCAGTTTGTTTTCAGAGAATTGAACTGCATGTAGGCACCGGACAGGCTAAAGATGAGTTGTGACCACAATCTATGATTCCCATATTCATTAGACTTCTTCCGAGAAGTCGAGAGTTTCAAAACAACGAGAATGAGCCATATTCCAAAAAGAGTAATGCACACACTTCTCAAGTGAGGTGCCATAATAGGCAAAATATCTATGCACCAAGATCAAATCGATATGGTAAAGCAAACACATCTGTGACGTGGTCGAAATAACTGCCAAAAACATGAAGAGAGGTGACATAGGTACAAGTAAATAATTTGGTATGATACTGTTAGATCAAACTTTCCCGCGCGAACTTGAAAAGTTGGTAACAGATGTCGCACATTGTGGTCGTTGAGATTTAAATAGGCTAGTAACTGGTGTGATCTTCTGTGTACGTCGATAAACTCCAGCCGGCTGTTTTTAGCCCACCCATCGGACTTTCACGGGCTTAAAAGCAGAAAATCGGGATGAAGTGTATTAGTCAATAAGTTTCATTGGAGAGATAAGTGTGATCACATGTTGAACGAGAGTGTTGTTGACGTACCTGCTTATCCGTTGGTGTCAGAGACTTCACACTTACCCTAACTTCAGACTGTTTTGGGTGTGACTTGTTTGTGCAAGCGGTTATTGCGCCCACATACATAGGTTGTGTATTCCAGTGACAACAGCTTCAATCAGTGACAACAATTTCACTTTGATAGCTCTGGAATGGGCTGTAAGGATCTGTTTAAGAATGCTTTCCTCTGTTTTACTGGATAATATTTACCGAGTGAAAAACATCTTATTCGTGAATCCTTGTCATTGGCTACCTTGTGGCTTACCCAAACTCATAGCAACATGATATGTGAGAGAGTAAACACGGATGGAATGAACAAAACGCCTAGAGAGGCCATCCATGTGTTCTAACTTAAACACCTGACAGTCGTTTGACAGCACAGTAGATACATCACATCATAAGTAAGACACTCATAGTTGCATACGAAGGTAGACGGCAACAGATAATCACGCCATGACAGAACAGCTGGAGAGATGTGTAAATCTTGTTCACAGCCTTTGTTAGTTTGCCCATCGTCCCGGACTATGTACTGTTAGTTGTGAGTCGTCAAGGATATCCGTTTTCAGTAATGCTTTCTATATTATGGCAAAGTATTTCCGGTAAAATGTTCAGCCTGTTAAGTGAATCCGTTTTATTTGGACGAATGATGATCTGCCACCATCGCTGTGTAGTTTGTGGAAATAGGCAACAGGCTAGAAGGACTGTATCGGGTTGATCTACAGCCACTGTCTCCATTCCACGACAGCGTGTTCTGTACTCTGGTATGACATATACTGACTACTACTGCGACCTAGAAAGAATTTGTATAAGGGCCCTAATTTCAACCGCTCTCTATGCTTGACATCGAAGATACACGCACGTGATCGCTGACGGCCTATAGACTAGGTAACAACCGATATAATTTTATTTGGCCGGCCGTTTGAAAAAACTAGACTTGCTTGATTGCTCTGTGACGCGTACTTTATTCATGTGCTGAGCAGAAGGACTATTTGATGTGAAATTACTGGAAGTTTTCTTAAGGGCATAACACGTTAAGGTTGCACAGTGGGCAGAAGTTATACCTCAAGAAAAACCTAAACGAAAAAGAGACGAGAACTTACTGCTAATACAACCTTCCCTGATCGTGTCGCAAACGCTGCCGAAATTCGGGACGTTTTCTTTTAATAAGGCAATCCCGTTATTCAGTTTCCTTACGAGCTTTTGCGCAGAATCCTAAGGAAGACTGGTTACGTCAAATTCTTTTCATTAAACAGCTGTGTATTAAATTCACAACATTACTGACCGCAACGACATGGGTGGATAACCAAAACAAGGTGACAAATCTGTAAGCAGGTTTCGAAGATGGAATTTGTTAATTGACTTCAAGATTTAACGTAGGAACACTTAAATGGGACAATGGAAACAACTCGTATTCATGTATGCTACTAAATAAGGTTAAGTAGTGAAAACTCTTGGCAAAATTTCGACGGTCAGATCTTGAAAACGGCTATCAAAGTATGGTCCACCAAGTTTAGTGTTTCCCGCGATTTCCGTTTTATGTGCAGTCGCCCATTAAAGATAATAACGCAGCTTCTGTGTTCCCCCTCAAAACGAGCCGGCAGCCTGAGGAAAGCAGGATAGGGCTGAGCGTTTTCATATTATTATTATTATTATTATTATTATTATTATTATTATTATTATTATTATTATTATTATTATTATTATTATTATTATTATTACTGTCTTTCCCAGTATGAAGTCAGTGGCACATTGGTCATTGGGGTTGTATTTTGAAAGCTTGCCCAGACTTCACCTCTCGCTCACTGGTTGGGCTATGGACTAATGACGAACGAGAAAAGAGGCGAAACTGAAGTACGGTGATTTTTTCGAAACGGGCTAACTGAATCGTACGTCGAAAAGCGAATGCTACGAACATCTGAGTGATAGTCTATTTATATCAATCAAATCTTTTGCCACATATCAATAATAGCACAATGCCTTTGGTAGTTGTGTGGAGAACTTTGATGAGAACATGAAAATCATAAAATTCGAAAGATTTGTCTGCTAGGAATCGATTGTCATTCTAGAGAAACGATTATGGACAACAATAATCGGGCGCACGTTTCAACAATTCCGTAACTCCAATCTGCTTTCCCCTCAGAATTCGCTAACGTTTCTTTCATTAGTTTTTTACTTGTCCTTTTCTGTTGAAACGCATCTAGCTTGTTGTTGGGTTTTATTGAAGACGAACACGATGTCTCCATCATTACCGGTGTGCAATGACTGTAGTTAAACGTGCTTGTTTCTGAATTATTTTTGCTTATTATTAAAGCGCTGGGTTCTCTCAGTTCAGATAATGAGGATGATAAGGTGGCATGTGTTAAATAAACTGAAAGGCTGGATTTTACTTTATGAAAGACTAGTCTTAAGCACGGTCTAGGCTGAATATGTATGTATATCTTGATGTTGACTGTGGAGAGAAGAATATATGTAGATATAGCTAAATCAAACATGATTGTACAATTACAATAATAAACATTTTAGATAAGCAGGCACATACGATCAGGTATACAAACGCATGTAATGGTGCAGTGGGAATACGAGGTAAGATATTTAGCGTTGTGTAAGCAGGCATAGTAGAGTGCGATAGGAAAAGGAGTATAAGTAATTAAGTCGGGTACGATTTAAGTGTCTGCGGTAAATATAGAATCTACAGAAATAAGTGTGAAAGTACCCAACAGGTCCAATAAGAACGGAAGCAAAAATATACTACTGCAAACTTGTCAGTAGAGCAAACCTAAATGTGAAATTAGAATTTACAGCATGACGAGAATTCCTTATTTCGTTGTCACCTTGCCAACCGTTTGCCAGAAGACAGTGCGCACATGATAACTCATAACATCAGAGTGAACGAAAAGAGGGAAACCAAACATCTCAACTGCAGCACGCATTAATGTTGTTCTTACACCCAGAGTGCTGGTTACCGACATGGTTTCTGTGTTGGACCAGAGTTTGTGATTGGTGCAAAATGCGAATGGTCGATATTGCGTCGAGCAGTCAAAGTGCACTTCCCATTAAGTGATTCCGGGTTTCTCGCATTATTATACATTTGGCTGTGTTTCGTCGCCAACTAGGCCAATGACTTCTAACTGTGTTCACCATGCAGTAGTGTAGGTAGTGGACAGTACAACCAATGCACGCGTCACTGCGTGTGCAACTGAAAACCGGTTGTGGACACGAGCCATAGTGGCCATGGAATTCCGCGTAGCTATTATAAAGCTCCCGCCCATTTCAAAACTATAAGTTATTTGACAGCAAGATATACATGATTCATTGTAAAATAACAATGATCCACTTGGCCCCAGAGATTAACTCTGGAAAATATTTCTTTACACTTAGTACGTCAACGACCTTTCTGGTTTAAACTTGTTATGCACCTCTGTACATTTTCAGCAGATTCCCCACGTTAATAGTGTTTAGCCGAAGATCTTTTCTTTTGTTATAGCTAATTGTTCGGATAGAATTATTATTCCTGATAATCAACGCTTTGGTAATTTTTCGTTTAGAAATGACGATTGTAGCACTACAGAGAAACTGACCACAAAAGTAGCTTCATGATAAGTAGGCCATTGCGGACTTCAGTGGTGATGACTTCAAAGAAAATGTACAGAACTGGTAGGCTGTAGTTATACAGGACTTTGATCATTTGCAAGCTGTGGTTATCAAGTTTAGATTATACAGGTTTCTCATTGTCCTCATGCAAATGTTCTACTACGACAACCATCTGAAATGTGCTATAGAAAATAGTTAACGTGTGACTACAGATATGCCTAAAAACCACTCAAAAGTATGGGCTAGCGTCTTCTGTATATAACTCTGAGACTGGTTTACATAGAAGTGTTAAAATCACCTAGAAAGAGATTGGCAAACAAAAGTTCGGCAACAACAGAAAGGCGAGACAACATTTCCCATAAAAACGTTTGAACAGATAAGTCAGGACAGTTTTTTGTACAGTGTATCTCTCAAGCACATTTTGGTGCATCACATCAAATACAAACTGCAGTCTGCGGGTTTATCCAAAAAAGCTCAATGGACATTGTGAAGCCAAACAATTTTAACAGTATTTTTAGTTAATTGCAAGATATATCGATGCACAATGGGATGAAATCACCTTCAATTCAACGTAATTAACATCAACTAACCAATTTCCATTTCTCTCTAGAATACGACTGACTTTGCGAACTTCTCCAAGGTGAGTAGGGGGTCGAAAATCGACTTAGATTGTTTTACAATATCTTACAGAGCTGGAAAGTTCACAGGCGCTCGTGGCCATCAAGTTCGACATCTTCTGTGGTTTCTCTACAACACGGAAACTTTGACATACTGAGATTCATGAATTTTGTCTCAAGACTAAGTTCCCATGGTTTACAAGTAAACTAAATCATTTTCGAGAAAAACACCTCAAAGCTGGTCATATCTTTATTAGAATCTCAAAATCACTTTTCATAACGTGGATGCAAACAACCTTTATCAAGGCTGCATCACCTACAGCGTCTGACGTGTACATCCAAGTTGATCAACTCAACACGTGCTGGCTACGGTTGGTACCGTTCCGTATGACACAGTGCAGATTAATGTTGCCTAACGATGCTGGCATTCATTCGAGCCTTAGCAACTTGTGCCGATAGGAGGATCTACTGTCTGTCGAGTTAGAAAATGTTCATACCATTGAATCTGTTTGCCAGTCACAGTTAACACCCCCATTATACCGAAGCTTCCCCAATGAGAACTGAATCGTCTTTCCTTGGGAAACACAGCGTTGGGATAAAAAATTGTTGCCAATCACTTCCAGAACAATCGTGTTTAAAACTGGAGCCAATATTCACTGTCGTCTATCTGCTAGTAAAGATTTAAATGGAAAAAATTGTAGGAACAAATCGTAATGTTAATCAGAGCTGCCTCTATTTCACGCATTATTACAGCATCATTCGTCGGGTGGACAAAAAGTTCGAGAATCAGAACGAAGGATTCGATCTGAATTTTGATCAGTCCCACGTGAACTCCTATAACAAACTATGGTCATGGAGTGAGTATCGCAAACATACAAGTGTTAGCAAATTTGTTCTTCTACCCATTCGGTCTTTATCACGTATTTATTTTACTAACTAACCAATATGATCCCATTCTGATCTATTTGGTAGTTATAGGTATTTAATCACTACATTCGAACAGATCTGTATAGTTCTCATCCTCATCCTTTGATCGATATCATAGACAGAGTATAAACCGGTTAATTTGGTCATTAACACTGAACAATTAGTGGTTAAATTATTTCTAGTAGAAAGCAAACTTTCATTCTTACAATGTTGATTATTTCCAAATGGAAACAGCTGAGGTGAATTCGTATGTTTTGAAGTTTATTAGTTATTCTCACGAACTTTTAAATTTATACTCAGATAACTAACGGGGTGGGGTAATAAATCCAACCATCCTGTGAATTTGGAAACGCATTATACTCAGTGTGGTTTTTCAGTACATTTGATCGTTCAGTTTTTATTGACCAAATAACTGGATCAACAAAACTAAAGTACACAATGGTACCAATATCTTACTGTGTAACCTAACGGTATTGCGCGAACCTTAAATAGGATTCTCCGAACCCGCTAAAATGTCGACAGGGTATGAAAAGTTCCTTACAAGTATTAAAAAATACATCAAGAAAACACTGTATTCAAGTGGGTGGCTAGTTTTTCTGACAACTGGTAGTGGAAAAATTTTCACAGAACTATTCTGTTGGATTGTTCGAATTATGGGGTGTTTATGGAACTACGTCGAAAGTACGGGAGTTTGTAGTCACCTTGGGAGTGTCTAATAGTGGAAAACTGAAAACCTTATTTGCACCGGGACCTTGGATATGAGAATTGTTTTTATGGTAGCACTTAAGTACAGCAACATTGTTTATGACTGATCTCTTGGAACATTTGTATTTTGAAGTACCTTCGTAGATTTCTAAATTGGTGCAGAAGCTAGAAAGCTAGGATTTCCATGCTTTCGTAGCGTTGTGTAGGCCAGAGAGTACAATCGGTAGGACGATATATATGTGTAAGAACAAACGTTCTTAGGTGTAGGGGGAGAACATTGAATAAGGAGAGACACTGGTATACAATTATCTGATATAGTGAAACGGCCTGCCGATATGGAAAAATAAAATAAAATGAGTAACAGAAACAGGTAGACGGATAAGCACAGATACATTTAGTGACCTGTGAGAACTTTCTAAAGAGGATGCCGAGAGAACTGAAACATAGAATATCTTCTGCATATGTGCCCTTTTAAAAGGAGCCGACTGGAATGTCCATGGGTATGTAACAGCTGCGGTCAATTATAGGTGATGTTCAACTTGAAATCGCTATGGGCACATAAAACTAATTGGCTTGGAAACACCACGAATGAGGGGCGCACCAAAAATATACGAGGATGGAGCACCCCTGTGACCAATTTTGCGCATTAACAATTCAGCATATCATAAAGTTACTTGAAGGCTGGCTGAAATTTTGGACTCCACTCACAAAATGTTATCAACCCCATTGCCTAATCGACTCCTTTAAACTAGCAGAGACACTGAAACGCGTGTCGATGAGTTCGCGAGTTATGTATTCAAGTGACTTTTTCCTTCTCGCGAACGTTCCCTTTCTTGAGTCAGTTGAGTTTTATGTGATTTTATTTCCAGTTAAAACTGTGATATTTTAGAGATCTCATTTTACTCTGTACAGAAAACATCAGGTTTAATCTTGTAGGGCTTTCTTGTAGACAAGTAGACGGAGTGGCTATGCGTAGTCCATTAGGCCCAACATTAGCCGGCTTCTTCTTGAGAATGGTTGTACAGCAAGCCCCAGATAATATTGCCAGAACCTTATTGTACAAACGGTATGTTGATGATATTTTGATTTTTACGGACACTGTCCATTTTGATTCATCTTTTAATCTTCTCAACTCCATTCATCCGTACTTATCCTTGTCTCACGAAAGTGAATCAAACGGCAGTTTAGCTTCCTTAGATGTACATACAACCAGGCTTGAGGACTGGAAATTACAACGATCGGTCCATCGCAAAGCAATATGAGGCGGGCAACAGCTTCAGTTCCCCAACTTTGCCCCGATAAACGAGGTTTGGCTACAACCCTATTTCATAGCGCCAGCCGTATTTACACCTCTGAGGAGCTGCAGATGGAATAAGAAATACTGAGGAAAACGTTCTGGTAAACGGATGTCCTGAAAAGTTCATAAACATTCACAACAGGGTGACCAAATGCAATGAGCCAGTACAAATAACTCAAAAGAAGGATATATTCTTATTTTTGCAATTCAAACATGATCATCTGGCGAACGACTTCAAGCACAAATTGCAACCTGCCTTATCCCATATGTATGTGGTTGCAAAATAACGCTTGGTTCAAAACACCAAAGGACCGGTTCTACACAATTGCGAACGCTGTTTGTCTATTCTGTTTCTCACACTGTCTGCCAGTTTACTTTCAGTTCGATTGACGTTTATATTAGGCAGAACAGATCGACAACTCTCTCAACAAGTGACACAACACGTCCCAAAGTGGTTAAGACAACTCATGACACAGCTGTCTCAAATCGCTATGTCCGCTGCTCGAAACATCGCATTATGGATTGCTAGACACCTTATAATGACGGGTCATCAGGTTAACCCATTTAGTTCAGTCAAAATATGGTTAGGCAACCGGAACCCAAAACTTCTGGTCTTTAATGAGGACTTTAGTGAACTCACCAGCCGTTGCTATATGCACAAAAGTGGTTAAGGCAACCCATAGTTTAGCCGTGGTAGTGATGACATAATACGTGATGTGACTGTATGCATGCTTATAGCCTGTCTATCTCAATTTGTGTGTCATACATAACTTGCATGTTTTACGTTTGCAACTGACTGGAGTAAACAAAATGTTAACATATCACAACACGTCTTCTTTCTACATTGGAGATGTTATTAAAGGGAACCCAGCGTTTCATGTTCACAAGGTGTTCTGAAAGAAGGAAAGATTAAAGAAGTTCTTAAATGCTAACGGAGGACTCGAGGAGTTTTGCGGCATTCAAAGTAGGCTAAGAATTTAATGCGGACGGTCCCCAAGAAGCCCGGTGCCCTTTATATGCCCTTCAGAGAACAATACGACAAATGACCACATTCGCAAATTATGACCTGTTTTGCCTCGCTCAGTTAAACAGCGCTTTTAGCTTTTAAGCTTGAGATCTTGCTCAGGGTGTTCATAATCGTATTTTAATGAAGTTTACTATGTCTTCTGCATCTTCAGAACCTGTCGCCGCCTATTACAGGGAATGGCTGAACATACACTCACGTGTCTGGTGTGGGCAATGACTCAACACGTGAAAATAGCACGTATGAACAGACGCTCGGCTAAATCTACGATAAGACTTACCGCGGGAAAAGGTCATGTTTTTTCTAGTCAGTTCGTTCGGTGTAGTACTGCCGGTTAGTAACCTCCATTCAACTCCGTGTGCGCGCAGACAGCTGATTCAGACGGTTTGTCTGCATTGGAACTGATGACACTCGCTCATCTAATGTTCAGCCAGCTAACGACCTCTTCTTTTGTTACCGCCACTAACACTATGTATTTGTTTTACGTTTACAAGTGAGAACAGTAAGTGAGTTGTTAAGGGCTTGCATCAGATGTCTTCTTGAAATTGCGGAAACTCAAGCATAGTAAATGATATGAACAAAGTTTACAACGATGTACAATCTTTTATTACACATTTGTTTTCCTTATTCTGTCGCTTCAGAAGTAACAGTTACGTACATGTATATGTAAATTTGGAGAACCATAATCAAATTCGGTCTTTCTAAGTAAGATTGTAATGCTATTTTGTTCAACTTTGGTTAATCTAACCCTGAGAAAATGTTCCCATTTGAACTTCACTGCACTTGAAAAACACAATTATAACAGGCGTGTTAACACCATAGAAGAAAATAATGACGGTTTATTCTCTAGGTTAACCGTGCGCATGAAACCGAAAGTACAGTGAGATTGTTAGCTCCGGCTAGGTATGAGGTGTTGCTGAGGTTCGACACAATTAGGTGTTTGGGGTGTTAATGGCAACCGGGTTAATTGGTTGAGTGTATCACTAACGGTACAACACGAGGGATCGAGACATCGCTTACTCACAGAACATGAGTGTTAACTACTCAACCGACAAGTGTTTTGACCGGTGATCACAACAAACACTTCCTCATTTCTATTAGGTACAGCCATTAGTAAACATTTATGAGCGCCTCTGGGTATCAATCACATCAAGCTGAATAAAGGAACAAGTGATGTGTGCAGTCGACTGTGCCTATTCAACTTGAAAGTCATACTCCAAAGATTCTCCAATCTGTACCCTTGCCAGAATGGTTACAATAACTTTGAGTACTCTGTAATTAAATATCATTTCTAGTGAACAAGCTGCAATGCCTGTGTTCAACTGCTTTTTCCATCTCGGAACTACCATTTATAGATAAGGAACGAGATGTTTCAATCCTCAAACTTCACGTTGTGACGTTACGCATTAAACGGCTGTCATTCTTTTTACTGTCAGAACATTCGGAATGTTCACTGCATCTCATAGACCAAACTGGCCGTTTTGATCTTATTTTCAACCTTCTCGACTACAAGGGTGATTCTAGTAGTGTGTGTCTCCAAACTTGTGGAGAACTCCTCTTCTCTGTGGGATTGTTTTACAGCTCTGTTCATCAAGCGTCTCAGTCATAGTTGCATAGAAGCAGCCACTTGTTCAACTGCTCATGTCATGTTTACATTCATAGGTAGACGGAAAGCTGTTGGTGGAGTTGGATTATCGCCAGCTCTAGGCGGTGACATCGATGCTCGACCAAAACAATGGAGAGAGTACGACACATTCAAAAGAATGCCAATATAGCTTTACTGTACCAACCCACTGAAGGCGGTGGAATTGGCCTTCAACCGAGTTTGCTGATCTGTTCGCACTAGCGAAATACGTTAGCTGAGTCCTAATTTGCTAGCCGGTAACCAAGTTAGTCTAGAAGCGTGTTTTTCAATAACAAGTCAGAATGATCCGCGTGGTGAGTAGTAGATCAATAAACTTCACGAAGTAGAGTTGCACTTCTGGACACTAAGCAGGACGGATTTGCCAGTTGACGAATGTCATCATGCCACTAGAATATTGTAACTTTTTGTTTTAAGTCGCCTGGTAAATGCTTTCCGAGAAGGTCAAAACATTGCGGAACCCACATCTTTAGATTTCAACTCCTTATAGGCCAACCAGGGATTTACGGAATAGTTAGCATCACCGAACCGCACCCTCATATCCACCCCGCCTGCAGTTCAGCAGAACTGGCTTAAGTTAGTAGGTGGATTTACAATTACAAACCTGAAGTGAATTGGTCAAATCATGTCGTGTTCACTCTTCAACGCATTCAGAAAAGCATCGTAACAAAGGTACCGCAGATCAGGCCACTGGACTATACTGACCGATCCAGATACGTATCTCAGAGGACATTTGGTCAGCAGAAAATCCATAAGTATACTGTGCGACTGCTACAGATTCGCACAGAAGTCTAGTAACTGGCAGTCCTTGTTACCTATTGATACATATTCGTCAGGTTGTGAATTTTAGTATAATGAGCTCTTCATCAAAACGACAGTGTAAAACAGAGATGATTGATGTAAGGTTATAATCTCCTTTCGGTGTCTAAATAAACGAACAATTATCCAACATTCATAACTCTGTCCAACTTTCGGAAACTGAAAGTAAGCTGCTGGACAAAGGTCTGAATCACAGTGTTACCTGCTTGTCTCTGAAGACACTAAAAATAAAGCGGCTTGAAATGCCTAAGTATCAGGATACCACAATCATACAGTTTGTCAAAAAACCTTTCCAGCCGTACCCAACCGAAGCCCTGACTTTTCATAATTGGGTCTCATCTAAAATCACAAATCCGCCAAACTACTTATGAGTAGTAAAATCTATAAATCTAATATTCCTTTGCGACCTATTTTAGTAATGATTCTCAATACCACGAATTTACAAAATGGCTGGTTGTTATTCTAAAGCCTCCTCGTCAAGAGCTAGTTGTGCACAGTTTGAAAGACATTTTTGGTCTGATAACATATTGAAAAGTTTGAGATTATGACGAAAGATTTGCTGCACAGACGCCAATCCTTTATTCACGAACGTACGATTACGCGAGACAATAGATTTTACTTGCGGTCACATCTTATCCAACTCCGTTCACCTTCAAATCCTTGTTGATTATCTCAAACGCTTAGTTGTACTGTGTGCGGAAAATGAGATTTTACTGTTCATGTAAGAGCCTTCAACATACAAATGACACAAACATGAGGAGCCCACTCAGGACTGTTTTAATTGGTGTGCTGATGGCTGAAGTTAAACAAACAACCAGTTAAAGCTTTACAAACGGTAGATCGACGAAATGTTCCTAATTTGTTAATATAGAAGACGAATTAGGAAAGCAATTCAGGCTATTCACTGTGTTCACCCAACTTTCGCACTAATGTTTGTATACGGACGAGAGAACAGTTTAGCCCCCTTGGACATTTTGACTAACCGTCGACTAGATGAACCTATTGAACGCTTAGTGCATCATAAGCCAATATGCACGGAATGGTACATGAATTTTGAGTTTCGGTTACTTTGCGTATAATAGGTAACTAGTATGTGTGTTGTTTTACAGGGTATCAAGATGAGGCTCCGAATAAACTGAGTCCTATGAAGCTTTTTGTACTAACACTTTCCCGGAATGTTTCGTTCAGAAATGGAGTGAACTTATTTCTTCGGAAAGTAAAATTATGGAAGCTTCAAAAAGAGTTGTGAACAATAAACTTCTTTTTGAAGGTGACAGTTTGAGGACTACTCTAGCAAAGATGTTTAGCCCCACTTTGGTATATGCGTATAATGTGGTGAAACTCATCCTGCTCTTAACAACGACTAAATTGTCTCTACTCCCGGCCAAAAAGCGAAAACTCAGGTTTTCTGAGTCGTTGTATCTACAGGTTTTCCTTCAGTCGTGACAACATTTACATCAGTAGAAACGAAAGAAAGCTTGAAACCGTGACCATGGAGCATGTCTCAAGGTGGTTGCGAGATTTGCTTACTCATCTGATGGTGAATAAAACTCGGAAAGGATGTATTCATTGTAAGACGCTTGTCGACCACAAGTCACGTCATCGATATTGTTTACGCTCCTAATGAATGCTCACAAATCACAAGTTCTCACGTATTCCGCAGCTTCATTGATCAGCCAACAGCGGCCGATTCCATACGCTCTAAAACGACTGACTGTTGATCGTTGTTTGTCATGTTTTCATTTGTGAGTGTCAGTCACGGTTCAGCCCGGGCTACATATACAGCCCTTTCCTTCATATGTTGTTATTCTTTGTTCTCATGCTAAGTACACGCTTACAACTGAAGACAGTGCGAAATGAATCAGTATGGTAAGTTTTATGTTCTAACTATTCTATCCAAAAGGCCCAAAGGAACACAATCTTTCAATGCATTTGTATCCTGTTGGCCAGCGGTACACTGGTTTATACGCACTCAGTTGCACAGAACGAGTAGGCACCGGTAATTTTGGCAACCAGCAATTCTACATAATTATCTATGGTTCTGATTCCACTATTGTTGAATGTACTCATTTTAATGAGTCCTTGGCTTCATATGAGGAAGTCTGCTTACATAGTAGAACAGTCATCTGTTAAGTTGGTTCCAAGATACTTACTGAACTAATTAGGGTAACACAGCAGCAAGCAGCACTTCTGTTATGGCTCCGACCGCTTTTACAGATGCTGACAGGTAAGAACGCACATTGCACGAGGGCTGTCCACTGGGAAAATCAATACACGAGGTATAGGTTTCAACACCATAACAAGAAAAACACTCATTTGCACATAACGTTTATCAAGGGACGTCAGGTTTGCTAATGCCAAGATCATGTGTGGAGAACACCATTTCATGCCAGGGCGCACTCCAATGTTCCGTCATCTATTTCTCACCCGGCAACTTCATGTGCTTGAATATGACTACTGACCAGCAATGTGAGTAGTGTAGTGTGATCGTTCACCCTCATTGTGCAAGTGTCGTTCTGCCAATCATTTGCTGACCTTGTACCGAGAAACTTGTCCAGTCTAATCACTTTACACCTTCTGATTCTAGTGTTTTTATACCGACTCGTTATTGTATCGTCCACTGTTTCTTCTTAACAAAACATTCCGGTTTCTGTCCAGATTAATCAAGTAGACAGGTATTCAGCCTACATGATTTGATTCTTTTTAAGTAGCCAAGGGAAGCAGCTTTTACCCAAACTGCAGACACACAAAAATGAGTTGATTAGTTTACGTCCTATACAACTGAGTGACGGCACACGGACAATGTTGGATATTTTACCAAAGAAATCTCAACCCATAGGTGTCGACGTTAGTTGGGAGGCAGATGAAGTCTGCTAGGCTTTGCAAGCCATGCTAAAGACGAGGTCCATTTTCAGATGTGAGACGCCCTTGTCTACAAGGGACCTGATCAAGATTGAAGCTTTTGATATTGTATCCATCTTGATGATAGGAGACTGTGATCAGAGACAAAGAGCTCATTGGTTTCGAGCATTCGAATAGATCAACAAGTCTATGTCAAGAAAACCAGCTCTCAGTACGATGTAGTTTCCAGGGTTGGATGTCTTGCGTTAAGCTCGTTTTATCTTGAAGTCACTGATCTGGTGGTTAGCGAGGTAAGAAAACTCGTATGTTTGAATTCCATTGCATTGTCTGTCACCTGGTTTGGTCGTGGAGCACTGACAAACGTACTGTTAAGCTAGGCGAACAACCGAATAGTTAGGAGAAATGGGAGTTGTGCAACAACACGGATATAAGCCAGATCCGGATGGATTCTGCATTCTGATGTTGTAACATTGGAAGTTGAGAAGTGTAAGGACCTGATGTGTCATTGAAGCATACCAGCGTTACTCTATATATTTTATAGTGTTTATGGTCCGACTATGTGTCACACTGATGATACAAAGGACCAGTTCTATGATCAACTGTCCGCC
>LUCH01004827.1:21751-48034 GCA_013368495.1 Paragonimus heterotremus
CTAGCCATTCAATTGGCCAACCAGCATTGGCCGACTAGACACAAAGGCCTCACTCACACACCTACTGGTCTTATTTCTTCTGGTTCACACCGGATACGTGGTGTGTGAGTGGAACCGCAAGTGGTGCAGCGCAAGCCACTTGGGGTGATGGTTTAAAGCGCAGGCGTCCTTTGGCTTCGGTCACTGTGACAGGCTAATCCGTTTCGGATGCCGCCAACCGATGCCCTTCCTGTTCTTCATGCCGGATTTGAACCCAAATCAGATGTTTTTGTTTTACTGGATCAATTTGAGTGACGCATGGATAGTTGACTGTATGGTTCATAAACCGCCTTTCTTGGGGCACGGTTCACTTAATTATTTGAACTTGCTAATAGCCGAAAAGAAAGGGTGCAATTGCGGATACCGTGCATCACGTTAGTGCTTGATCGACTTTAAACTACCAAACCCCTGACTACACACCAGTAGCCATGTTAAATCTGTTTGACAAGATAATCTGTTGGAGTTATAATCTATCTGTTGATAAAAGTTGTTTACGTCCACCAAATGAATCATTTTGGTTAATTTTCTCGATAACATCTTGACGTTTGGATCTAGTTTTGCTTGAGAATTTTGATATGTATCTGGTTGTTACTGGTTGTCCATCGTTTTAGCTGAGAACAAGCTCGATGGCAGTTGTTGACAAAATTTTACCTCATAATATCATCGAAATCGCAATCGCGTTATGGGATTGACAAGAGAGGGTATTTGGTATAACCAGGATGACAAACTAATTGGGTCTTGCATAATCGTGCGTACAATGTTCACTTTGATTGGCCTACGCAAGTAATTCTGGTTACCCATAGCGTCAAAGTGATCTTCTCACTATAAATCTTAAATTTACTTGGCAGTGCTTAAAGTTCACTTCTTCTACACATATACACAGAGCGAGCTGAAATTCTCGTAATTTTTGTAGAGTTGGAAACATTCTCACAAAATTTAAAACCTTTTTCAAACTTTTAAAGCTCCGTATAGATCAATCTATTTACTTGCTTAAGAGTGTACCGCATTGGTCAGGGCGAATGGGCACACCTGTTCATCACTTTAGTGCCTGTCGAATAAGCCACGTCAATTACTCGCGAAACCAATTGGGCTAAAGTACATTGCGCCGCTGAAAAGCTGCAGGTTCAATCTTATCAAGGTAATGGACAAAACAGGCTGTTTAGGTGCGGTGTGATTTATTGATTTGACACCACTTGACTATTCATTCCCCAACGTCATGATAACGGACAAAGAACCATAATGTGGCAAACGCTTAGAATGAGGAAAGTGGAGAATCCGAGTAAATGTCTTGCCAAATAACTGATGCAAAACTAAGGCCCATGTCAACGGACTAGCACAGAGATAAGATAACGATGTGAATGGAGTAAATGTACCTGTGAACACTTGAAATTCATAGATGGGAAACATATTCGGTATATGTCATGGTCTATCAAGTGTACAAATACGGGCAACACGTGTGCATATCTGTGACGAGGCCCAGGATTGCGTATGTCGATTTTTGTGCTTGAAATGATGAATGACAATCTCTTCTTTCTCCATTCTTCTTTAAGGTCTCACAGAGTTAAAATTGAAAATGAACGATAAAAATGCCTCCTTTTTTATTTTCTAAAAAATGTAATTCATTATTTCTAAAATTTAAAAAATTAGTTCTTTGAAATTATGCTCTAAATGGCTATAATTTTCCACCTCAACTTGCCGAAGTCTCTCAAGAGTTTTCTGTCAATTTTTTTAGGAAGTTACGCCTTCTCGCTCGAGTCCACTCCGCGCTCTCGGCCTTCAGCTGTAAGATGACGTTTAGTGAACGCATATGCTCTCTGTCCTTCAGGAATTTCCTCAGAAAACAGTTGGAAGTCGTCATAGCAGGCGAAGGCGATGGTCAGTTGGCTGAGGAGAATCGTGAGATTGACCAGTTACCAAAATGTTGCCTCCAAAGTTCATACTTTGCACAGCAGTGTGAATAGTGGCACCGTTTTGTTAAAGCCACAGTTCTGGATTATGGTTTATCACCGGCCTTACAAACTTGTTATCAGTTGCCCGGTATTGAGTGCTGTCCACTTAACCGTCACCATTTTCCACAGTCCAGCGAAAGTGCGGCATAAAAGTGATTTATGAGTAAATGCCACGTCAGACTCTAAATATAACTGGTGTGTGTTATTTTAACAAATTAATCGAATGGACACCGGCGCACATTTTGCAATTTTGTTCACACACATGTCCGCTTAGTTGAAGCTGAGTTTTGTCATTCCTGTCGAGCTTATATGCAAACTAATTTTGGTATCTGACCAATTGTTGTAAACGACGTAAATCCCTGAGAAGTGGTTATGGTCCTTTCGGTTCAGTTGACCTATGACCTGCACGTCGTTAGGAACAAAGCTTGGCTGCTAGATAACTCCTTGGATTTTGGTAACTTATGCCGTTGAAAGTTTTGCGTTTTTTTCCAACGCTTTCTTGTGCACTAGCAGTGGGCTCTTCAAGACGAAGAGGGTGATGTCTTTCGCAATTTGGGAAGTTGTAGATAATTCTTCGCTGTTGGAACAACTAACTATTGGAGTAGCAGACGCGTTTTGGACATTAAAGTGATTACGGTATGCTGACTGAGTTGAAGCAATCAAACCACGATTTGCAAAGTGGAGTTAAGCGATTTTGTGAAGATTTTCACTGAGACTCTCCAAGTTGCTTTCTACAAAGAATGAAAAAGAAAAGAACATAGACAGTAAGCTTCAACACATTTATGCCTTAATGCTTAGTATGAGAACCTTCTATTAATTAGATGGATTTCGTAGCCAATTACACTTTTCACTTTGTGCTCAATGCTGACAGCAGCCTAAGATGACCACGTTAAGTTGCTCAGTTCAACTTATGAACAATAGAAATGAATTAGAGAGGCTAAAAATTGAGCTTTTTTTAATATTTAGAAAATTTCAAATGAGACCCAATTGTGAAAAGTCCGGGCCTCGGCTGCATTCGAATCAGCGACAGAAACATCTGACTACATCATTGCAAGTATTTAGTCCAAATCATGCACCAAACATGCTTGGCGTGTACAATTTTACGTGAGTACTGTAACTGACACTAAAATAGCACATCTGTTTTAAATGTGGTTTTGAATACTGCAAATTCATTAGATCTACCTCTGTGTTTTGAAATTTTGGTTTTAGTACAAAATTTATTCAGGAAAATAAAATCATCCTGATGACTTGGACAAGAGAAAAATATTTTCACCGATTACTTTCCATTCGAATCATTGCAGTGCATTCAGGTTTAGGTTAGCATTACTAGACGATAGAAAGTCGTTATTGTTTAAAAAGACGAATGAACTCTGGACCGATCAACACACAGCACGGGTTGTGTTTATCAAGCTATAGTTGGAAGTTTGGTGTTACATACCGTCTGCATCCAAAACATTTTCAATCATCTAATTTAGACAGGATAGAAAGGGGGTAAACATACTGAAGGTTTAACTTAACTTGTAAATGAGTTTGCCAGTATTATTTTAAATATAAGCTTTATGGAGAAAAGTGTCATTTTAATTCGCAGCAGTTACCTTCAGTTAGTACAACTTGGATAAAACTTTATCCGCACGTCACCAAGAATGGAGGACCTAAATTGTTCCCGTAAAAAAATGAGTGCTGGACACGGATACGTTCACCGACTTTGACTGGACTCTTGGCTAGCGAAACGGATGTGTTCTAATCAATGTGGCTTCGCTAAAGGCCAGTAACTTCAGGCTGTGATAGCGTAATAATATTTTGAATGATCTGAGTGGGCCAACCTGATGACCTGTTATCATGAGGTGTCTGGCAGTGGGTGATGTGGGGGTTCGAGTAGCGGATTCATTGGTTTCAAACTACTGTCATCAGTTGTTTTATCCAGTTCAGGACATGTTTTGTCACTCGGTGAGGTAGCAGTCGGTCTGTTCTACCTAGGTAAATGTCACCGTAACTGCAAATGGACTGACAGACAATGTGAAAGACAGAATGGTCAAGCAAATTGCGTTCGCGATTGTGTAGAACAAGTCCTTCGGTGGTCTGTACCAAGCGTTATTGGGCAGCTGCACATGCACAGGATAGGACTCACCAACCGGCGCTATGTGCAAGAAAGTGGTTGAATCAACCCATCGGGTTGCCTTGATGTGTGGATGTTTGCGTGTCCATAAACTATCCATCTCTGTTTGTCTATCATACATAACCTGAAGGTTTTACGCATGTTACTGATAAGGTTAAACGAATTGCTAACACACTGCAACATGCGTTTGCTTTCTGCACCCATGGTTCAAGTATAGACACTGACTCAAATTGTGAATATTGGTGACGCAAATAGCCTGAAACATTCAAAATGTACTTGATGCCAAAAGGTTGAGTTAAGGAACAAACGTTTACCACCAGAGGACGATTTACGTCAATCGGCGACAAGAATATAATTGCGTTTTAGCAGATATTCTGGTGTAATCCAGTGATTGCTTGTTTCCTCCAACGCAAAACATAAAACACCTTTATACGGCATCAAGGGTGATCTAGATTAACCAAAAGAGGAAGCTATCCACAGACTGAAAATACATTTCGTTGGAATTATGCTTTACAAGCCTATTTTTAATAAATGTGTATAAATAATATTTGCCCTTTGACATCTATAACTAACTTGTTAGAAATCACAACTTGAACATTTGGGGGTAATATGTTGCACTGATTCGAATGTATCACAAACATAAACACGAGTAATCATGCATTAAGGTGTTTATAACCCAGAATGAACCACGTGGAAGAAACTCTTTGTTTGTCGTTTAGGGTTATGTAAAGAATGTTGACATGCACAAAGCAGTTTATTCATGCCATCCACAGAATTCAGTGTTTTAGAACAGTAACCTTATTTATGATGGTTTTTATCAACCTACCTACATTGCTACCGGAGGACAAATGGGGGTAAAGGAGATTGCATTTTCACATTTCCAAAAGTTGGTTTCGCTTTGGTGATTGTACTTAAAAAGCATGACTTCAGTTCGTTGAAACAACGATGAGGCATTTTCTATGAAATAGTCACCAATCGCTTACTCCTTTCGTACGCCTATTTAAAACACTTAATTCAGACAGTTCAGCAGGACACAAAATGAATCAGTGACAAACTGGGAAAATTATGTGTCAGCAGCTGGCTTCCACCGATTAAGCTGGGACAACCGAAACTATCGAGTTTGTGTTACACAGTAAAGCAGTAAATGGACTGACAGCTCATCAGTCTTCTGAGTACGCTTCACAGTCTATGACACTGGGTTACGTTGCATTCATCAGTCAGACTGCTGTCCTGTTCTACTGAAATGATCTTCGTTGTGAATACATCGTTTCACTCTGTCGATGCGAGTGACATTAAAACCTCATAGGAGCTGATGATAACATGAAGACGGAATGGCCGTACGTAGCTCGTCTAGCGCTATCCAGGTTTATTCCCTGGATTGATTATATCAAACGCAATTGAGCCTTAGGACACATGCAAGACCAAACAGATTAAAGCCCGTGCTCAGCTGCACTGAATGAATGAATTCTTCCAATTGGCAACTCTAGGCTGGTAGCTTTCTTGAGCATAGCAAACACGATCCAATCCCCAGAATTCCTCCAGCTGATTGTTGCTATGTGTCTGCAAATATCCAGCAGCGGATAAAGTCTGGGTTAAAAGCATTCCTTGAGTTAACGTCTTGGTTGTACGAAGGCTTATATATAGCATTCTAACGAGGTTTTCTTTATAAGCAGCGGACGCAAAACTAATAACATTTATACACTGATCACGCGGCTGATATACTGTAAATAGAACTAAAAACAGCTTAATCCAACTGTTGATGTCGCATACCATCATGTTCTCGGAGAAGGGAACATAGAATTATTGTAGGTGAATATACTTTCACTTAAGATACGCAAGAAAACGGCTAATTCAAATCAGCATAGGAGAATCGGTGCAGGACGAAATGATTAACATATTTTGCAAACGTAACTGACAGCTTTTGTCTTAACCCGTACAAAGTTAGTCGAAAAGAGCTAACGAACAGACAAGAACAGAACTTGTTACGGAACAGCATTATTCGTTCGCTAAGAGAAGTTTCCGTGAATTGTTGGTAGTGTTTACGGGATATGGCATAACCGCTTTTAGGATTGTTGATTTGCTGTCGAAAGTTAAACCATCTTCAATTCAGCTACATAGATGCACTCTTTAGACTTTGTCAAAGGGTCCTTCACTAATCCCCAGTCATTTAGTACGTTGATAACTGCATCGCTGTTTTAAACGTGATGTGCATTCACCGAAAAGTTACTGTCGTGAACACTTTCAATAACAGTATGCACAGAGACATATTGTACATTCAGGAAATCCTCTGCTAGAACATTGAGTTAGAGGTCATCCGTCCATTTAAACTGATCCAAACTATGGATGTATCGAGTGTATAACGATCAGAACGTGGTGTAATCCATCACCAGTCTCATTTGTTTACACCGAAGAAGCAAAAAAACATTTGATGCAATCAAGCACACAACCTAGCAAACAACTCGGAATCCTTAATCGAGGGAGAACTGAAATAGACATTAGATTGTCGATCCGGGGTAAACACGGAATTAATGCCATTTACCTACACGCTGGTGGGAGTTACTAGAGCACCGACCATAATAAAAACAGGTCATCAGGTTACCTGTGCATCTTTTGGCGCCAGTCGAAAAAACAGCACGAACAGTTCTGCAGAATAACATTTTACTGCCTAATTGAATTGCTATCTCAGTCGGACGATGAACAAGATTTCCAGTGACTTCTAAATGCTAGCCGTGCTTCTCTTTTGGAAAGCACTTGTTATTGATGTCAAATAAATCACTTGGAGATTTATGATTCCCATGATAAATCTATCGAAGCAATTGCCCGAACAACCGGTCTGTCTGCTAAGCATTCACGTGTAAAATCGATCGAGGTGATCCGGAATTCATGTCAAGTACATGATTCCTGTTGCCCTATCAACTATCTGTAGTTGGCACACCTGTCGATCATTTTTAATTGTAACCATCGTGTTACTGATGACCACTTCAAGTATCTGGATCCCTTATTCTTACTGGTACCTGCTCTGTCCAAATGTGTTGAGAGGAAGCAATTAGCGTAACTTCCACACCTATAAAGTACAACCTAATGCCAATGAGCTGCACCGTGACTTCAACTTGCGTATCATCAAATCCTTGATTTAGGCAGGGCAGTTGAACATCCAGTTATTTTACCTTTGAAAAAATTACGTGAATAACCCGGGCATGTTATATGTTATATGTAGATTTTTAAATTATTGGTATAAAATGGAGACCCATCACTAAAAATTGTATAAGTCAACATAGTAAATTCAATGAAGGCAGCTAAATTTGATTAATCATAAATTAATTTACCGGACTACTTCACAATTGGGAATAGAGAAGTACTGAAAATATAAAACATCCATTAAGGAAATCGACTGCGTATAATCCCAGATGGGATGTTTATTTTGAGAGGTCCTAGTAAGCAGTCTCAATACCATGATAACCTTAGCATACCTTATCTTCTTGAGTCAGAATACGTTTTCTTGGTTTTATGTCGAGTGACGATGCTGCTGAATGGTAATCACACTCTGCATCATACGCGTGGTCGGAGTTGGGTCACGAAAACTAATGATTTGATTTTCAAAGTGTATCCTTTTGCCACTTGTCATCGGTCGTAAGTATACTAAGTCCCAGCAAACTATTTGAATGTAGAAGTTGTGGCACTCTCGATGGTAACCCCCTACCGGTGCTAAGTATGGACAGGAAAGCCGCGTTAGTTCAAATCAGGGAGTTTGAAAATTATGTTGGTTACGCACACACTTTTGAAAGTGTACATCACATGAAAGTGACTTGTAAAGAGGACCAACTATCCTAGAATGCTGTAAGTAATTCCGATCTGACCTCACACAGTCAGTGGCAGTTGTCACTTTCTCTAAACTGTAACAACGTTTGAACTACAAGGTTCATTGTTTAAGTCTAGCTGATTTCTACATTTGAATGTTTGCCTCAGTACATTTAGCTCAGTCGTGACAGATGATGGATCGTCCAACCAAGGATGTTAAACCCAAGTTGCCTGTTTAGACAACCTACTCCGGACATGTCTAATGCTCACCAATACCGCAAGTAGACCTAAGGTATCGAATGCTAATTTTAAGTCATCCAATCAAGTCACACCGTATTTATCATACCGAAGAGAATATGTAATAGGTCTGTTCGTAAAGATCTCTCGGACCAGAGTCTCTCTCAGCGACCACGTACCATTTCACTCGTTCAAATAACTTAGCATTTACGAACCTTTTGAACTGTGTTCACACTGTTGTATGATGCGCCTAGGTACCTGTCTACGTCCAAAGGTATCGCGTAATTCTTAAATTCATATTCAAACATAAGGTGTTCTGAACACATAAGAAAATCCAGTGAGTGGTTATAAAGGGGTAAATCTTAAAGGTTCCGACTGGAGAATTACAGTAGTGTTGAAGGGACCCAACTGTGAAAACTCTGAGCTTTGGGTAGAGTTGAACCTGCGACAGGAACAGAATGACCGGAGGCGGTGAGTGTTCTATCATCTGTACCACGAACCCACGTCGAGAAATCTGACAATTCGCACTTGGATTCATTTTCTCACTTTTCTAACTGTTTCATATGCAGTCCACCGAATGATCCAAGACAGCTATTTTCCTAATAGGTTTTTTCAGACTTCACTCTTGGATCCAATGCGATCATTGTTAAGTAATAAAACTGTGTTACAGTTTAGTGGTTTGACAGAATTTTTCATTCGGAGGAAATCACGTATGGGCATCTTAGACCTGTTTCTGGTTTAAGTTTGGTATAAATCCTGATTATTCATAATCAGATATCTTCTAAATCAACAAACTTGTCATGCACTATTCTAATGTGCAGTCAGACATAATACTGTGACCAGCCAACAGCGATGAGCCAAAAGTTTGTCTAGACAAAAGAGACTGAAATAAAGAATTCCTTTTTGTGTACGATTGTCGTGTTGGACTGGTCAAATGGCAACGGAAACAATTGGGATGAGACTTGTGTTGAGATTAATAGTATGGCCCAACAGCCAGTCTGGTAAGAAGACGTTCCTTTCAAACTGAACCCTACTCAAATCTGATCGCATCGTTCTCATTCAGATAAATTTTTCCGTCAGCCTCTTTTCGAAAGAAGCACCAGACTCTAGTTTCGTCTTCTTTAAAACTCGTCTGTGAGGCATATATTTATTACGGCCGGAATCAGAACTACGAGGATGCTTTCAGGGGGCAATCTTATTGACCGCTTGGCTACTGGCCCCACTCTACGCCTGACTAACTTATCATTTGTCAACGCTCAACCAATTTCGCTTGTGAATAATCATCATAAAACAGTGATAAAGATGAGCATCACTGACGATTTCTAACAATAAGGAAACCAGAGTCCAATGTTTGTTCTGGAAAGAGGCTTGTTGGTAAGTTTATCTGAATAGGAACACTGCGTTCAAATGTGTAATATTCAACTACCACTTACCCAACTCCGTGATTACTCATCAGACACTTATTTCTCTGACTGCTTGTGAGTTGGGAATCGATATCAAAAATGGTGGGAACAACTTTGGGGGGCTAGCTCGCTAGTAGATTCCTTGACAGAAGTTTCAGTGCTTTTTAGCGGACAAATCGAGAATCATGTGTCAGTTGTCTTCTTCTAAGGTGAAACTAACCATCTTTACAGTCGACTTCATAGTCACTACAGAATCTCAGGAGACAAAGTAACGCAATACTCAGAGATGCCATCGAGCGACGTGAGGTGCTTCCGATGCAAATACGATTAATCTTTCCAGAAGACAGGATGCAAGCTACTGGACTCAATTAAGAATCAACGCTTTCAGTTGAGCTTTACAATGGAGAAATTGGATTTGTGCTACCCCCCTCAAAGAGTGAAACGGACGCATCTGTGCAAATATTTGCATCTTTGAATACTGATGACGTTTCACCTCAGGCTAGTCAACCTGATCTAGATTTATCAATTCTTTGTGATTCCCTCTATTTTCTGGCCTGTAATAGCAGAATATCGATTAAACCCTGTTCTCAGATATTGCATATTTTACAGATCCCATATCCGTCCATTTACTTGTTAGGTGAACATTCAACGAATGACCTGCTTTTATGGCTTGTCTTAGACTAACAAAGCATCTAATGTGCTTCTTGAGTGTGGCTGTAGCATATTTAAAACGGTCATTGAATAAAACCGTTAGCCTTGATTATTAATCTAGAAGATATGAGGTTCGATAATTGAACAGATGAGACGTCTTTGTCAACTGCCAATTTGTTTCAAATCAAGTACCCCTCCCCCATTCCTCCATTCACGCATTCAAAAGTCTCTGCACATACCAGATGAAATATGCCGTCAAAGAACTACTCCGTTAACATGTTAAGTGAATCTAGAACAAGGCTTTAATCGATCGTTTCTGAAACACAAGGAGCTTTCAAAGGATGACAAATAAAAATCTATGTAATCGCCTGTTTTCTTGCTGTTTGTAACAACGAAGTGTAATGTAGCTAACAGCTTCAAAATAACCGGTGCCAAACCCTCCAAATTTAAAAAAAAAACCGACAACACACAATACAACAGGAACGTCAAAGTCGGAATATGTGTACCACAATCTAACAAGTTGCTTAACAAATTACGGCCTGCCACACAAGAATAATCCTCTTTCTGTTAGGTATGTCACATCACCTACCAAACACAACCACTGTTTTCATGATCTGTAATTAGTTAGTAGACTAAGTGATATAGAATGAACATCCCTCATTCCGTTGCAACTATCGCACACTCACAGGAATTTCAGTTAGCCCGTTTCGAAAAGAAGCATTTGGCACAGGTTTTGCTCTGGTTAGAACTCCTCGAAACTAAATATTTGTCATGACGGGAATTTGAATTCCAGTCAAATTTTCACGAATTAACCTTAAAAAACGTACTGTTGACGAGATGTAGAAAAAGTGAAGCTCGGGTCAAATGATTCTTTTAGAAAAATGGCTGTCTGAACTGTCTTTCAGAATGCGGAATCTACTATCAATTATGAGCAAATATTCACTTCTTGCCAAACAAATTCCTCCCCGTTGTAACGGGAATAACTGAAACGGTGGTAATCACAACCAATACTCGATTGCGACGCGCAGTGTATTGTCTAGCGATACAAAGGAGCATTGATTTTTATGCAGTATATAGAAAAATGGTGACCATTATGTTGTGTAATTCTCAACATCGCCTCAATTGTGCCTCAGGTTTCTGGTTATGCACATTTTCACAAATTCCGTAAAGGGATAAAAGCATTTTTAAAGACCGAGTTTCCATTCTTTCACTGTGATTTCTTTGCTGAAGACTTTTGAACATCAACACATTTATATGATTAAAACTCCTAATGATTGACCGTTGGCGAATAAATGTAGACTTATTTTCGCTAAGGAAGAGGATTTTCGAATAAAAATCTGCAAGATGATAAAAGTTAGCACAATCGGATTATCGAATTCACTTCAGAGAACCCGAGTATTGATTACTCATAACAAAACATACAAGAAGAAGATACCGACGGCTTGTAATATACTACTAACACTTCAACCTGTCTTGATATACATCCACTATTCAGATTCAGATGACTAATCAAAAAATGTTGTTCTACAAAAGAAACCATGAGACAGACCTGAGAAAGGGGCTGCAATTCAATTGTTTTTGACAGGAAAACCAACGAACATTTCTAGGAGCAAATAGAAGCTTACAATGATTTGATCACTCTCTTCTTTTGAATGAGTAGCAGGGTGGATTCTGTTACGAACTATTGACAAACTCAGGCAGGATAGGAATCCAGTGACATTTTGGTTATGTCAGCAGTATAACGGTCAGCCACACCTACATTGGAGATCATAACGGAAACATCCAATTGTCTTTCAAGGTTGCCCAGACATAGGGAATAACGTTTACTGGAAACAAAATAAAGCGGTACCCTGTTCTTTTTGGGGCTTGAAAAAGTGACAAAGCGGATATGAAAAACTCGTGCGCCCACGACAACAAGGGCACCATCGACTGATAGCGCGTTTCAATACGTTTTACACACTGTTCCTATTAGATTTATCAGCGTGCGATCGCGTAGTTTCATCACGTTATCAAGCCAGTTATTTCTTAGAAACATATAGAACAGAACTGGAAAATGTTCCAGCCGTTACTGTCGACCACACCCTCATCCATGATCTTATAAACAGATTTAGCCACAAGATGTTAATTTTGCAAACAACTGTTTTTGGTCAGTCTTGCCAGGCTTTTACAGTTACATAGGGAAAATACGAGTTATAAATAGACATTATAAAAAGTTAAATAGGTCAGTAGAAATCATAGAAGTTGTACGGACCACTGTCTACCGGAGGAGGGTACGAGTGTTGGTGAATGTATGGCACTGTCACAGGGGCCTATCATGAGAAATGCGTTTGTCAGTATCAAGTGGTTCACATTTGTTCGGGTTTCAAGTGGATTTGGAATTACGTTACATTTACTAGTGTAACGTTGCAAGAAACTACTGACTATTTCTGCACCCATATCGAGAGCAGCCAAGTTGATATTGGAATTGCGGGGGAGAGTTGAAAGAACTGTTGTGCACCTATAATGCCCAGCTTCAATTTGATAAAGGGTTATACAAGCAGAAAGATGGAGTAACAGTTAGTTTTAGCTCTAGTTCCGATACCCGTCAAACTCGAGATCAATGAACTGAATCGCATCGTAACCAAGTGCAAGTTTTGTAATCGTTATGCGGATGTTGTCTTTTTAAATCCTTTTCCAAACGATAATGATCCCAGGTCATATTTGATGAGTTCAAGGAAACACACTCAAACACAAAGTTCATCATCGAGTTAGGACATCATGGCAGACTCTCATTTCTACAGACCGCATTGATTCATCGATCACATAGGGCAGTTTAAAGATCCATTCATAGAAGAAAAACACGGACGGGTCAATATGTACATTTTCACAGTTTTGTGTCGCCGAAGTACAAAAGGAGTTTGGCACGTTATACAATGAACAGAGCACAAAAGGTCTGCATACCGGATACTCGCCGGAAGGAAGTTACGTACATTCGAGGAACTCCCACTGGAAATGGATACCCTGAGAGATACATAGAGAAAAAGTTGTATTCCGGTAAGAGACAGTGAAATAATTGATCACAGACTTTCAGACGCGATCGAGAGTGCCTACCCTGCAACAGGACTTACCCTGTTGTTCGTCACCTGCCTGGTAGTGGTGTCACGCCCTAAGAATAGTTTGCCCAGGTTCACTCCGTCTTTCTGTATCAATTCTATCACCTGCTGTTGTCAAGCTGGCTAAGTTGGTAAGACCAGAAGGCGTCTGGCGGAAAGGACTTGTGAACATCTACCGAAATGCTTTCACAACGGTTTGAGAAAACCTATTTCCAGTGCGATCTGTTCTCACTTAATTGACACTGGTCATTCAATAAATCGGATGAAACTTTTCAAGTCATCCGAAAGGTTCGTCAAGCCCGTTCCATAGCTGCTACAGTACTATTATTATCAACGGCCGAGGCTATTGCCATCACACTCCACGACCCCTTCTTGTGTGTTCAAAAGTAATTCGTACAACTCTTCACCTCTGCGGGTCAGTCATTCCACATCCACTTGAAACTCGAGCAAATGTGAACCACTTGACACTGACAAACTCATGTCTGGTGACAGACATGTGTAAAACTCCAACACATTCATCAACACTCGTACCCTACTCCGGTAGACCGTGATCCTTACCACTTCTGTCATTTCCAGTGACCTATTTGATTCATTATACTTTTTCATGTATATCTTTCACTTACCCTATGTAACTGGAAAAGCCTGGTAAGATTTATACACTCCTTCCAGGCCGATTGAAATGGAAACCGTGTTACATTTTGTCTACAACTTTTTGTTTTTGACCTGTTAAGATAGTGCTTTCCCTCCACTTGGAAACTATGTAGTAACCAGCTGAGTCAAGAAGATGAAGAACAGATTGAACGAATGAGCGTTATGGAAAGCTGTCATTTTTTGTCAGTACATAATTTATTTACCCTCCAGTGTTTGCATGAGGGTGCTTCGATCGATTTACTTCCTTGTTTGCAAATCACGCGCTGTACTTCGCCCGAAAGGTTTCCTGCTCATCAACACTTGTTGGAATCCATTTTTATCTTTGTTTTGAGGAGACAAACCTAATTTCAAGCATGAAACATCTGCTGAAGAAACGGGTCTGCTAGAGTGTAACTCGAATACGTTCGTGTCTGAGTGCAGCGCTTTTCGTGGATCCGTCTCGCAGTCGGCCGTACTTGAGCATCGTAATCACGAACAGTCCAAAAAATTCTTCGGTTATTTAGCTGGAGGCTATTCGATAAGTTCAACATATGATGCTTGAAAAACATTTAGGGACGAATCATCCAGTTTCACATGACATACCGGCATCCCATCATTCAACTGGCTGAAATTTTTAGAGTAAACAGTAGAATACGATTAGTCTAGACAAGAGCAGTTGATAAGTTGAATGTGGCATAAAACATTATACTGTCCCCAAGACTTGATTTGACTTCTTGACCAAAACAGGTTCACCGGATGATGGTATATTAGGGAGGAGGTTTTATAAACTTCATAATTTATCCCCCATTACAATAATGAACCAATTCCTGCCTTGTTGCTTTCCCAGGTCAAGCTAGTGTTTTGTTTAGTTTGAAAGCGTACGTTATTTTTAAGGTTCACTTATTTTCCAGTCGTTTTCACGTCATTCCACCATTTTGCTGTGGAATTACTTTTCTAAATGTCTGTTGATTCTTGACCAAACTATGTCACTTTTATGATTGTGCAGCAACTGGTGCCACAACAAAATTATGAGCACCCGTCGTGATGTTTAGCAACCCGTAGGCTGTCAAGTTAATCGAGTTTAAATAGTCACACTACGAAAGGTCAACAAAATTCTAACTGCATATCAGTTGCAAAAAATGTACTGACCGACGATGAACGCCCTGCATCCCTCATTGGTAAACTGATCGAAATACTTGGTTGAGTCGTAAAACTGACATTTGTCTTATAGCTTCAGTATCTGCGTGTGATAATTGGTAAGACAAGAAAATGAACAAGCAACTGGATACTCGGACGAATTATTTAACACAAAGATGCCCATCAACATTCGAATGGACTGACAACAAATCCACGTTTGGTGAAAACGAATGGAATTGAGAACAAATGGAAAGCAACCAATCAGGAGGCAGGAAACTACCTACAGAATCAGCTCTTAACATCAGCTCAGACGATCACAAATAGCAAACAAAATAATGCACCTCACATAGTGATAAGAATGATGTGTAGGAATTTACGATTTATTTTTAGAAATGCATTTTTTGATCTAAGTCTTATGTTCATTTGAAGGCTGTTTGATGGGCTCCACGATTTTGAATAATCAGATAATCTTATGGCTTGTTGCGAACCAATATGCATGCTTAAAAGCCGAACCTTTTTTAGATTTCCCGTCCACCGATATCTATTACGGTGTGAATCAGAAAAAGCACACTTGACACATTCGACATTTCCACTAAAAACAGCGCATTTCTGTCCGAGAAAGAGTTCACCTACAGCAGCTGGTCCGGTTTATCAGGTCAAACTGAAACCCCCCATGCTTACGACTGATTGAGACCTATAGCCCTATACACTAATGATACACACGATGTTAACCACATGATAGACTGATTTTACGACTACACTCTAAGTCGTCGCTTATCATTCCGCTGCTTTGAAGCCATGATCAATAGGAACAATGCGTTGAATCGGAGTGGTACGCTGATAACAGCATACAATAGGTGAAATCATGATAGAACTGGAACATTTACACTTATACGGTTGCATGACACATTGCTGGTCAGTAATGTAGGAGGCAGTATCTGTTGAGCACACAATGGAGCAATATTTTTAATTGACCAAAGAAGAAAGTAATTTCGAGAGATACCTTGCAGCTGGATACTTTGACTATTCAGCAATTGAACGTGACTTCCGGTGTAACATCCACTGTGACCGAAAATCTATCAGTTACGTTCAAAGCCTGGTGTAGCTCTGAATACATCATTTGCACGGAGAATTAATCCGAACCAGACAGCACTGTCATATTCATTATACCCTTGAATTAATCAGATCCCTCGCTGCCAGGTAAGTTAGACTGCCGAGTTATTGACCCCCTGAGTAGTGTCTCAACTCAACCTCTTTTGCGGCATAAAAGAACTTCAAGTGTCAGAAACTACCATTCTTACCACAAGGACACTGCCAATCCCCCATTCTCTTTTGCATCCCTCTCCCAAATTTGTTGGGTATTGTTGCCTAAAGCTGAGAATACTGGCAATTGTGGAAGTCATTAACGCCTGCACTCTGTGTCAGACAGGTGGGCAAGTTACTCTCGCGAGTACTCCAACATGTTTGGAGGTCAGTGTGTGATTAATTTGCTATTCTAGCACAATCGTTTGGTCGGGCTCAACTTCAAGCAACTTTCGATTTAAGCGTTGCCAACTAAGTCTGACAAGTAGGGCGGAAGCTGAACACTGTGGCCGAGTTGAAGTGAGGATTCCACCGAGTTCTATTGCACAGTATGGACTATTCGACTGGACCACAGAAAATAAATACTTTTGCGCTGTCAACTTCGGCATAATGGTTAAGATTTATTGTTATGAGTCAAAAATGTTTTATTTACTCACAATGTCGACATACATCCCGACAAACAGGATTTTAATTACTATCAAGAATGTATTCTGTGACACCTTCTTGGATAGTATGAAGGGGACCACACATTCAGGCATCGTCGCATTTGTGTGCTGTTTGGATGTTCATTTCTGTCAGTTTACCCCCAAAGAAAGCTCTTAGGTGGTATGTTTAGTGTCCGAGCTTAGTTTACCGACAACAATGAAAGATTACGAAGAATATGTGTTTCTCATAGTATTTAGATTTGGAGTACGGAAAGAAACCTTATGTTCCATGGAAACTGCCATGCGCATCTCACTTGTTGATTCAAATCAACCATGTAGCAGTCACTTATAAGCGGCGTCACTCCGGTGAAGACTGCTGAACGTCTTTCATGAACCATCTATACTTGGGGCATGTCGTTGTAAGCTCCCGCTTCATCATCCTCATTATCATCCTCCTGCTCATCATCATCATCATCATCATCGTCACTATCATAATCAGCTGCACTAAGGTCATACGCTTGCAAATATGGGGTAATTATTTGGCATCCGGGCGGAGATAGTTCAAAGAGTGCTTGTCAGGTGGCGCTGCCGGACAAATTGCCAACCTAGAGCCAAGGAATGGGAACTCAACAAAACTGGACTACTTAAAAGTGGAAGTACTCAAGGTATAGAGATCTTTTGGTACACATGATTGTGTTCAATGTGAAAGATGACATCAGATGACAAGAGACAAGCAGGTCTCATAACGTGAATCAAACAAGTTCATTCAACTCACTTTTAACTGTGCACAAATTTGAAAGGTTGGACCATCTATTAAAGATATTTATACACTTTGGGTCGCCTAGTCCACCTCATATCTGAACGGAGCAGTTAGAGGAGATGGTGACCAACCGAGTTCTGTGAGATAAATGATATTGTTGCTTGACTAAGTTGGCTGTGAATTAATGGCAATGAGGCGAAGCAATGGAATTCAGATGTCCACTCGGTCTCAGTCACACGACGGTTGGTTGGTTGCACAGTGTAGACACTTTGATGTTACCCGTGTCAGTTCACATATAAAGGTTTCATAACTCACTTTACACTTTTTTTTACACTTTTCAATCTCCAACCTAGAACCTGTTTCCTCTAGCCCATTTCCTATTATACAACACTATCTATCACTGATATGTTGGTGTCTACGATGAGGGGATCGATGAACCTGCTGTTAGATGTGAAAGAAAAGAGCTACCGTATACACACAACCGAGTGCTACGCAAATTCACAAGATGGCCGGGCAGCAATCTGGTCAAGAGATATGACGACCCTTACTATCACATTGAATGGAGTAGGTAGATGTCGTCTGTCTGGTCTGGGTCTTCGTAATATCTCATCGTACTAGTTGGAAAAGCAGTAGCGTCCAACTTACTGATCGGTCTAGTATTACGTCAGTGGAGGTCAAGCCAGATACGTAAACGGTAGTCAGCATTTTGATCCGCTCGAGGATGTATTGGCCAGATTTTTGGGGTGTGACAGGTCTAGGAGCATCAGCGTTCCTATAGACAACCGACGGCCGCTGTTATTACAGGCTTAAATACTGTCTTTGATTCGATCGTTCATAACGGCACCTGAAACTGTCTTCTTTGCAGAGGAGTTACAAAGAAATACTTAACCCTCTTAAGTTCACTGTACGCACACTCCGCACTCAGGGTGAGAGTTTATGAACAACGGCCCTGAGTGTTCGTCATTTCCGGCAGGGTGAGTCAAGTGTGTCCAATCTCTCCGTCTTGTCCAGTTTTGTCACGGATAACATTTTGTATTTTGAGGCTTATTTTATACCTGGCACAAAGCTAACGGATATGGGACGTGCGCATTAGATTTTCCTGACTGGGATATCAGCCAAAGGCATTTAGACGATGTCGAATGGGCTGAAATACACGGTCGTTCTGCGTGGAATGCGACCCACGTCTTTGAAGTGTAAAGTATATCTTCATGACTGGGGCATTCCCACATCAGTGGTGTCTGTTGCGAACTGCCCGTTTGAAATGGTGGGCTGTTCTACGCACGTCTCTCTAGACTGGCTTTAGCAAGCGAGGGAACGTTTGGTGTTATGTACTTCATCTGAAACACCATAAAGTTTTCTGGTTAATAATGAAACGACGGGTGTACATCGACTACGTTCCGTAGTCGGAAAACGTGGTAATTCGATGACGAAGACGTCTGAACAAAAAGGTTAAAACACGATTAGTTATAGATGCATTCATCATTACCATCAATAACATAAACCGATTTATTATAATAACCAGCCATGAGGGTGGGTAATCAGTCAGTAGGCTCGGAAAGGTTAGTAAGTTTAGGGATGGGTCAAGTTCACGAACAGTTGGTTTGAATCGGTTGGATAGGACCGCTTCTACAAGAATATTATATTAGAACGATGCACTAGGTTTCTGAATATGCAAGTTGACCAGGTGTAATCAGGAAGTGACTGGTGCCTGCAGACATTGGCGGTCTGTTTGTTTCAGCGGCGTTGCCGTTCACCGTGAACATGGATCACTGTACGCATTCAAGCAAATGTTCCTTCACTCTGAAGATCAAATATCTCTTGGTTTTGTCTATGTGCCTTGGTCCTCAGTAAAGTGCAAAATGATAGGCATGATATAGATTGGCAACAATAAGTTGATCGGTATCTGAAGGCACTGAGTCCGGGAAATGGGTTGAAGCTCAACTGAATTAGATGTGTTGTTCAACTGAGGTTATTATTCTTCACGTACAACTTCAAGTGGAGATAAGGATTAGTTGAACATTGTATCAGGTTATCTATTATCTTTTAAGGTTGACTGAATACCAATATATACTAGGAATCTTCACTGTTATTTTTGGTAAAAATGTCCCGGAATATACCACCTCACTGTTGCGGTGGATGGTGGCGGAATCCACGGATGAAGTAATTAATTCACATCGAGTTATAAAATGACGAGTTGCACGTTCTAACTGACATTCTTTTGACACAGTTGATTACAGTCAAATGGCACTGGCACAAAGCATAAAAATTTAATTTTGTCTTATTGGTGGGATGTCCAGCTGATTGATAGATCGCTCGCACTTTCACGCTGTTGCTCATACACATTTGATTTCTATCTATGTGTACTGGCAAGCACACAGATGCACTTTAGTCGGATGTTCTGTGGATCGTTGTCGATGCCCTTAACAATATATGGGTGTGTCTGCGAACGCCTTTCAGGTTATCACACTTGAATGGGTCTGTACTGAAAATACACAGTAATATGATACATCAGAATGTTTTCTTTAATTTGGCGTTACAGATTGTCACTGATTGCTTAATGTCCATACTCAACTCTAGAGAGCATGAGGCTGTTATATATATAATAACAAACCTAACAAACCATGCAGTATGTCACCAGTAAGTTTCTATATTAAATCATAATTAGCGTGTGTTTGTTTTCCATTCAACTTAGATTGGTAAACCTCTCAATAGTGTGTAGTAAGCTGCTACTGTTCGTGTATATTGAGTTAGTATAGAAAGTTACGTAATTCATTTCGAAAAAATCCTAACACCATTTCGTGGAGATACAGTGCTTTCATCCCCAAGATAAACTAACAACCGATTGACGAAAGAACTGCTGTTTAGACTTTGCACTATGTAACATGAACCCATGCAAGTCTAGGAGCATACACACTCAAGGATGCGGATGTTTCCTTCATGAATCGATAAACTACAGACGGATGAACAATTAACGAGATCATTAAAATGTACAGTAAATGGATACAAGTCAGATCTCACTCATCGCAGCAGTATGACATGCTGTGGTTAGTTAGAGCAAAGTCAAATTCTGCTTTCGATTAAACACAGTTGAAGAACTGATAAATAGTAGGGTTTTTATTTCAGACAAGTTGAACCTCTCTCAAAAGTGATGGCAGCTTTGACTTTTAGATAATATTTCCAGTCAACCTCTTTCTAAAGGAAGCATTAAACTCGAGTTTTGATCGTTTTAGAGCCTGCCAATATTGTACAACTTTATCACGCCCATGACTGAAACTCCGGTCAAACTTTCATGAGACAACCGCATCGACCACTGCGTCATTGACCCCATATTAGGCACGACTGGATTATCGCATTTTTGTCCGTTTGTAATGAACAGGTTGCCCAGTCGTGTCGATAGGAGACAGGTACTGTCTGTTAACCTTAATCAATAATTTTACGATTAGGACTTTCGAACCAGGCTCAAATCTCCGATATCATCAAAACTGCTAGGTGATCTAAAGTGTTGATGAGTATTCAGGGACGTGGTTAATTTCTAGTTGAAAATCATCCACGTTTCAATCGCAGCTTTCCGATTCAAATAAACATGTCAGTCGGTCTGTTTTAAAAACAAACGCGAGACTGGAGCTTGATTCTTGTTAGAGCTTGTCAGCAGTGCATGTCCTTATCATGACCGGGACCAAACCACTGACTATTTATTTCCTATTTCGTACACTGTTGATCATATTTCGTGCAGTTACCAACTTTGGTTGTTGGCAGTATACGTTGGATAGGGACAATGTTTGGCCGACCACTGAACATCGGACACTCGTTCTCACTCCTTTGATAAACTGATCATTGAGTAGATCTGCACAACCGAAGTGTATCTGACACATGTCGCTAATTTGTTCTGCTCAGTACTTTTATCCTACCTCGACAACCACGCGTCGGTCGTCTAGCTGTACAGCAGTCCACACGCACAAGTGGACTTTTAGGGCAGCGCGTAAATGTGACCTTAATGGCAGTGTGAAGGAGTGAGTACGGACAGACGTCACCTGTAGGCCTGGCCTTTGAAAGCCAATTCCAAACCGGTCCGTTATTGCGAAGGGGAAGGAAGGGCCTGAGGCGATCACAATAGCGATGTATGGGGGGTGGGGTATGTGTCCAGTGCACAGGCCGAGCCAGTGATTAGCTTATTAAAGCGGTGAGAGTTAGTGTCTTGCGTCCAATGACCCGTCAACCATTATCTCTGGCCCAAGAACCAATCACAACAGCCACGGATGGTGAATGTATGAAATGTGATCACGAATGTACAAAACATGATCAGCAGTGTGGGAAACATAAGCTAACTAGTCAAAAGATATAGAAGTCAAGTCACGTCTCCAAGACTCAACCGTGTTGACCGCTGCACCACTGGCTTTGTCACCTTCTTGCATTATGGCACCATTCTAATAGTCAAACTTGTGTCTACTACTCTCTTGTCTGGATCGAATTCGGTTGCCCAACCCGTTGGGAATTTATCAGGCGCCTGACTTATTATAAACTATATATACGTATTTCTGCCTGAGATCAGAAGTGACAGATAGACTGTGTGATGCTTGAGGTGCCAGTTAATGTCCGGTAATTACAAATAAAAAACAGCTTAAAATACTGGAGCTGTTGGAAATGCCAAGGGTTCGTCGGTGAGTTTTGAAATACGACATCTCAGATGTTAGAATAAAAATAGCTTACTTGAAAGTAGGTTAAATGATTTACCTGTGTAAAATGCTTCCATAATCAAGTAGGACTTGCAATGCAATAACCTTGTTTGCGACCTTTTGTGGTAAAACCGCAATGTGAAACCATCGTAAGTTTTTCCGCCCAATGGACGTTCGACAAGAATGGGCTGTATGACAGAACTTTGCGAGCCTATAGTATACAGTAACTTAGTCAGAACTGACTGACACTACAGAATCAGAGCGACAGATGAGGTCGACTGACGTTTATGCAAATCTTCCGAGGTTACATTTGTACAAACCGCCTCATTCCGCGTTGTTGTTCGGTTAGTATAGCAAGTTAATTGCCCTGAGTTCATGCAGTTGCTGGTGTTCAAGAGTGTGCGCGGGCGAAATTGTGTACTTATGTGCAGTCATCGCGAGTTGGTACATGGTTACGAGAATCAGATAAAGAATGACGCATAACTCCGTGAACTTGTCTAGTGTTATTTTGATTGCTGATAAATAGAAAGGCTGTGGGAATATGAAGACAGCAGTCAAGTGAGAGTGACGCCGAAGTTACCTTTCAAGAACGCCCAACTCGTTAGGTGAGAGTTTTGATTGATAATGGCTTGTTTGTTTTCATCAGACAAGATGACGAGGCACTAACCTAATGGATAAACGATTGGGCGCTGACGAGAAAAGTATTGTTGAGTGGATCAATGGATTGGTAGCGGAAGTAGAAAGCGAAAGGTTTAGGGATTCCTTATCTCCCAGGGTAGAATCGCAAAATGATGACTGTATCTGAAACATAGAAAACAGGCGGAGTACCTGAACTAAGAAAACATAAATATTAAGACGAACATTAACATCGAATACGTAATCATCGGAAATAACCTGATATTTCACAGCTTGCAAACTCATAGTGAAATAAGTTACGACGACACTCTAACCGGCTACGTTGGACTTCTACTATGAGTGCGTAGTCTTTCACAGAAATATTACGAGCCACGCCGGATGGCCAGTAGGTGTGAGGACTGAGAAGATTAGGATAAAGTAATTTCCAAGTCGGTGTATTGATCTAAAGCTTAGCTTTAAAGCTTCGAATAACATTGGTGGCTCGTCGTTAAACTCTCTCAAAAAATGTGTCATCCTCCTGAAATTCTGTGGTCAGGTTGCAGTTCCATTATCCTGACACTCAGGGATGAAACTTTTGTCTAGTGGCTTAGAGCAATAAAGATCAATCTGATCGAAAATTCCCCTGAGTAGCTCTGAGACATTTCTAATCTCTCCTCATTTTCAGCTCAGAAGAGTGCGAGAGATCAACGTGCCAAACTTATTCTCAACCAGAATAGGCTGCGGAGGCGTATCGCCAAGATAGTAAGTGGGATTTGTCTAACTGATATAAATAACCTGGCATTTTCCTACATTTTGATGAATCGTATTTACACGGGACCGATAGTATAAACTTTGAAGTCATTCTATAGTATAACTGAGCTATCAGAGGTGCCAATTTTATCGACTTTTCAAGTTCAAATGGAAAAAGTCGACTTAACACTATCCCTCTTATGTGTTTACCCGTGTATATTTTACCTGCCTAATTGTGACAGTCTTTTGAACCTTAATTCAGACGTGTTTGTTTTATCGAGTCAGTTTGATAGTTGTATGATTAACCAGTTACCCATTTTTATATTTGCTTACTTGGTGCCTGCATCACTCTTGTTGCAGCTTAGCTCATTCGCGTTGTTTTGAACCTTTGTGGCCACTCGGGAGAACTCTGTAGCGTATGAATATCATATTAGGTAATTGCAATTCATTTTTGTCCTGTTTGGCGTTGATTTGCAATTTCCCCCAGAAGTGATCCGTCGATCAAAACACTTGAAGTGGTCTACTTATCCACTTTGCGAATTTGTCCATTCTCGTCGTGGCATTGTGATCCAGTATTGGTCTGATTAGTTGGGATCGTTCGTTTACCCATACACATTATTCATCGTCTTCTTGAAAGATCGTACATCAATGGCACACCAAATTTTGACATCATCTGAATACATCAACAAGGGAGACGAGATCGAAATAGAAAGATCACTTACGAAAATTAGCAATAAGCGCTGACCAGGTGCAGGACTTTGGAAAACATTGTAATAACTTGTTTAGCAACTATAATACGCATGGTTTATGAGTATTCTACTTTTCCGATTGATGAAGCAAAACTCCCACCATCGGTGGATATCACTTTGCAGTCCATGACCGTACAGTATGCCGAGTAGGACAGCGTGATTCACGCGACTGAAAACGTTGTACATCTACTCCCTACAGTGGTCAGCTGCTTTCGTACACTCGTCAATGACTAGAAGAGGGTTCTTGGCATACGATCTACTTTGTGAAAGTGGTGCTGCTGCCTAAGGAAGGAAGGCATGTGAACAAAAAATTGTTGCAAAACTCCGCGAGAATATTTGCTGATCCGGTATCAGAGTTTGTGGGTTCTGTCAGACCGAGGAGTTGCGGCAGCCCCGCTTTATTTTCATGAGCCGACTATGGAAACCAAACTTGGCTTTTCGGATTAATGACGAAGTGTTTAGTACACTGCTAACGAAAATAAGGCTAGTCTTTCCGAACACACGAGGTGCGTAGATTACAAATGAGCAAGTAATTTTTCGAGTTTCTTTTTGCTCACGTAACCAGTGGCTTATTTGTGCACTTTGTTTGTCTAGAATTAATCTTAAAGAGCAGCAACCTAGCAGATATAATGGCTTGTTGCGCTTCCGTTTTGTAAATTCACTGAATGCCCTGGAGGGGTGGCAGTAACTTTCGTAAACATTTCACAAACCAAGTGAAAGAAAATATGGTCGTCTCATGTTCGTGAGACCGATTGGGAGCGCAACAGATCAACATTCACTTTACAAAATTTTATATGGCTCTCGGCAACTGCATTGGTAGGTTTGATACTACAGATATGATCGAACAAAGTAAATGCATGATCGCCTAAGCCTAGTGGTGCGACCAGTAAGTCCTATTTAGTTAGATGATAGTCTGAACGCAAAGTCTTGTGACAGTCCTCATCGTGAATTCTGACATATTTTGCATAAAGTCAAGCACTTCAACGGCGGTGAAGAACCACGCTGGCGTTGAGTCCACAGGCTCCATAAACGAGAAATTTGGAATATTTATTTCCGGAAGACTAAAGTCGTTCATCAGGAGAATATGAAAAAACCTATGTGGCCGAAATATCCATTCGAACCAAAAACACATTTCTAGCATAACTTGGAATTGAGGGACGGTAGATAACCCCCACTGACCAACGATCCGAATTAGTTAGGCAGATTGGAAATCAGACTATCTCAAGAAGACCTGTATCAAAGCGTGAGCATACACTGCCGCTTCGCCATCTTCACTTTCCGTATGAACTGGGTAAAAAACAGCAAGTGTTCAATGTCCAGTTTAGAACCAAGATAGGAATTAGCAAACCAAGACTCAGTGACTGCAACAATGGACTGCGGCACTGGACAGCCGAAGCTTAACCAGTTGGTTACAGTTGTAACGCTGATGAATACGACCTCAAGCTATCCCGATTGGCCGGAAAAAACTCAGCAATGAGGCACGACAAAAGTGTTTTGCATACTGTCAGTAGGGCACTGCAATGGACGAACGCTCGTTCCAAATCCGATGAGTGACTCACATATGTCAAACCGTAAAAGCTCTGAATATGAGCTGGCAACGCCGGCATCATCGAACTGGTTTATGTCGTTTTGTTTCGTTGCCACTTGCTGCGGTTATGGATCCATGTGTGTGTTTGTGTATGTGATACTGCTACCTTGCAGTGGTGGTCAGGCTTGTGTGCTGTGATCCGGAGGGCTGTACTGACTGCGACCTCGGTCGTTACAGGTTCAACCCTGTCAGATTGGCCAAAGGGGAGCAGCCAGACAAAAAGCAGATGCGTCCGTTGTGAAGTGTTCGTTGTGTATGGTGTCAGTCTGTTGCGTTTCGATTCGGTTGGTTATTTTCTTTTTTGCCTGATCTGATTCTCTATATGTGATTGGTTTGTCTGTGAAGTACTATCTCTATATGCATGTACCG
>LUCH01004828.1:5561-46797 GCA_013368495.1 Paragonimus heterotremus
ACCTGACCCCCTATCTGGCTTAAGTATTACTACATTTTTCGATTGAAGTTCTCTTAATGATTGCAGGTGCTGATTTGTGATAGCACACCGGTTATTGATCGGAGTCATGATAAACCCATTAGCTACGTCAGTGAGTTTGGTTTTAAGCCAGCCTAAATTGTCAGCAGTAGTTGGCTGGAGGTCTGACAATTGATCAATGAGGTTCTCAAACTGAGATTCAACATAAATACGATGAGATCTGTGTGATGGTATTTTATAATCCAGACTCAAGGCTGAGGCTTCTAACTGCAAAGAATTCAATTGTACTGAAGAACAGATCAAAACATACTTACTGGGATCCAGTGAGATTGGTTCTTCGGTCGGCTTCTTACGTGATTTCTGCAAACGATTGATATAGTTCCGCTTCGTACGATCGACGATCGTCTTACAAAATTGAGTAAACACTATGCGACTACATAATGACAAGTTTTCCACGATGGAGAGTAGGCGGCAATGCGTTTGACGCAAATCCACTCGTCGTATTTGTTGTGATCCAAGAACGCGGATTGCACGGTTGTTATTTATTCAAGAAAGCAAGAGTTTAGTTATGCCTTTCAACAAGAAAACAAAATCACTCATCTCAGTATGGTACTGATTCCAGACGACCACGGTTGCCACAGACGTCAATGTTCAGTTCATCCACGTTCCCTTACGTACCAGGAACCATTCCATGCGATGCTGCACTCCGATGTTTCTTCTTGTATTTTTCCTGCTATTACTTCGGTTTCAAAATTTATGCTGTGCCCCCCACTACTGAGTAGAAATGCATATTTTAATCACTCCCCCTCACTACATTATATTAATAATTGTGAATCTACCGTCTCCTGCTTAGTGAAAGAGAGGGTCAGAAATTGTTCCCTTGAACAAGAAGCACACCGACCGCCAGACGGTTGACCATGATTGCCGCCGTGCCATCCTATAAAATCGAAACACCCACACAAAATGTCAGAAGTTCGATATAACTACTGCACGCAACAGTAACTGGAACGAGTTATCAATTTCTTATTCACCGCGTCCCTGGGCTGGGGTAGTCCCTCAATACCAAGTGCTTCAGACTGCTTGGTCATTGGCCTCGGATAGGATCTCTCAAGTAAAGTTCACATCCTCTTGTTTCATAAATCAGGCTCTGGAGTTAGAGGCTCACAGTAGGGTTCCTTAAAAAACCTTATTGCTTTTTGTCCCACACGTGAAACTGTTGAGTCAGAGACCTAATCTGAGGTTGTTATGTTTTAGGTATACGGCCTACGAGCGCGTAAACTGACAACAGAATAACGGCTAGTGGAACGGTAGATAACGGAACGACATTCAACGGTTCTGAACGACGGACTACGGAATCTGCACGATTAATACATATCTTCTCGGCCAACCCAACCACTTGAGGCTAACGAACGAACACAGAGAAAAGACTGGCCTCCGGACAGAGCTACTTCATGTCACTCAGTCAGCAGATCACATGGTCACAAACCCGTTCGTATTTATAGGGTTTGGGACTAACAACAAGCAAGGTCAAAGGGAATGGACCAGACAACAGTCTAGACAGTACAGTCTAGGTGTGTAGTCGGAATGACAACAACAGTTGTCACGAGGGCGTAGGTCGATTGTGAAGACCGGAGCCGCGCACGACCATGAAAAAGGTGAAGGTCACTCACAAGTGAACTTTGTCACTTGTGGTCACACAACGTTTTCGGGGACTGACAACTTCCCGGACAGAGGTCCTACTCGTCAGTGTGATACAAGCTTGTGGACTCAAGACGTTTTCCCGCAGAACATGGAATGTGCTTACTCTGCTGCATTGATGCAGCATGAAACTGGAAGGTTGCACCACATTGACTGCTATACAACCCAGTCGCATCGATGTCACCATCTTTACTTAGACAGACCTTGCAGGTCAAGATAATCTTCGAGAAGCAGATGCTGATTACACTCTCTACTCGGCAAGTCATCCGGCAGACGGTGTTAGATAGCAGTGTATCTTTCGCAGTCGCTGACCATATCAATTCCTTGATGGTAGGCGGACCCCACGGCATTCGCCCTCAAATCCTGTCCATGCGTCTGCATGGTCTGGGTAAGTCTGCCACATTTCTCAGAGTATATGGTCCATCTGTATGTCACACTGATGAGACAAATGGACCAGTAAACAGCTTCTAGTACAGTTTGTTCTACGCCAGTGAGTGGTCAACTGTTTTTTCTGGATGACTCCAACGTGCAAATTGGACACGACTCAGCAGCTTGACCAGGCCTCGGACCACAGGACATTGGCGAAGTCAACGAGAACAATGGTCATCTGCTCCACCTGTATGCTACTCACGACTTGGCTATCACAACCACCCGACTCAAATAGGTACAAGCGATATCACAACACGGATCCTCCCAAGAAGCGATCATCACAGTTCGTTTGATTGCTCGTTTGTGCGACAGCGCGACATTTGCGAGGTGTGTAGCACGGATCGTAGGTTGGTCAGGACCAAATTGTTTACCTTGGTCTACATGCCTGTTTATTTTAGATCATCTCGACAACGGCAGAAGTTGGATGTCAAACGACTGGAAAACTTTTAAACGAAGGTTTATTTCCAACGTTTAGTTGCCGTTCGACTGTAGGGTTTTCCTGATTTTTGCTAACTAACGATACTTTTCTGTTGTACAGTGACGCTTTTGCTTTACTTTTATGCAACAGCGCTTTTACGCGCCGTTCAAATTGACCACAAATTGCATCATAACATAAACGTGTGCACACCAATCTACTCTCTCCATTGTTTTCACAGACAGCACAGACTGTAGCACACGTACCTTTCACTGATTATTTTTTAGCTTCCTTGTACTACAAGCATCATCGCAGCTCCAATCGCGTTTCAGCAGTCCACGGTAACTTCGCAAAATCCTTGGGTTATAGATACTAATCATTTGGACTATTGTGGTGGTCATCCCGATTCTTTGTGAACACCTTATGTGAATCCAATTCTTTGATTACCGCAACTCGCTTGAACTCTGTAAATTTTCAGTTGCACTCGTTCATTTTGTTGTCACTGATAATCTAGCGCCTTACACCTGCATTTACTTAGGCTATTCTGTAACTCGTTCGTTACCATTATATCTCTGAAAAACGCTCCCATATCTGCAATCCCTGAAAACATGTGACAATACCTCAAGGAACAGCTCACTGCGGAAACCTTCGAGAGGATCGATGTCCAGTGCTAGAAACGCCCGGACCGGTTCGGCGAAAACAGTTCAGCTATATCCGAATTGACAAGAGAGAAGAATGTAACGTTTGCTGTCTTCTCAATAGTTTCGGATAAAGAAGTCCAAAGGGCGATGTGCCAGAGTGTTCGGCGTCATACCGCCAACCTGCTTCGTGGAATCAAGGACGATTGGTGGAAAACAAGGTAAGCTGATGCAGGACTACGCTGATCGTCACCAATGCACGGAGTTCTGTGATTTGCTGAGAACGATGTTTGGTCCCTCTGCTCAGTCTACTAAAGTACTGTTTGACGAAGATTCTTACGTTTTTGTGTATTCAGCTAGAGGACATATTGAAAGTCTAACGCCAGCATTCTGGTAACCTACTAAACCATCATGTTACCACTGATTGAAAGACCGTGAATAACCTGCCACAACAAAGTGTCAAAGTTTCACTTACTCTCGTCCCAGATTTAACTGATGTTCAAAGGACTGGTGTACAACCTCTAGATGGAAAAGATGTGATTGAAGATGAATTGTCAGGGGAACTTCTGAAGAACTACGGACTAGTTTTAGAACGTGCTTTGCTCCAACTGGTCCACTCCATCTAGCAGCAGGAAGTATTCTCTCAGGAATTCGAAGAGCCCTAGTCGTATCTTTACTTAAAGGCGACGGTTGTAAGCAATGCTCTGAGAGTTATCAGGATATCTGTCACCTTGTTAACGCTGGAAAGATGTTATGAGGAATTCTGCTGAATCGATTCGGCGCAGAAATTTTAGAGGCAGCTGTTTTAGATGCGCAGTGTCGATTTCAGGAAAACCTCAATACGATCGACATGACGTTTGCTGTTCGACAGACTCGGGAGACTTGTCGAAAAATCAATCAGCCGCTATGTGCCCTGTTTGTGCAGTTCAATAAGATGTTCGATTCTTTGAACTGCGAAGCACTGTGAACAGGTGTTCGAAGGTTCAGAATACAACCATTGCGCAGCCGCGAACGGAAGCACGCGATGCTCAAAAGAACGATAATTATCTTTGGTCTTGGCTACATGACTGCACAACGTTGTGACAAATGCGGCAGCAAATGCGCTGGCAGTATCTGAGTCTTAGGTCATCAGTTTGTTCATATTAGATAATCGATGCAGAGGGGACGAGTACGTTAAGGTCAACTAAGTTATTCCAGTCATATCTTATTTATAGCCGCTGACACTTGGTAAGTCCCCTGCTATCCTTAGCAGAAACATGGGTCTTTATAATCTTCCACCTTTTCTTTTTTCAGCCTTGTTGGCTCCATGTATGGTGTCCTTTTCTTTTTCGGTGTTGATTCAACGTTATGTCTCTGGTTATCTTCCTCATCACCTCTGGGATATAATGATACGTAGTTTTTTCTCGAACCACTTTATGGCCTTAAATTTTCAGTACGCTTCTTACCAATGGAGTAACTCCAATTTTTCTCTAGAGATAACGGATTTACTTTCATATTAGCCTACCACCTAGCTAAATACAGCTGGTCGGTTGAACCACAAACGTTCCATTCGCACGTCTGCTGGCTTTAGTCATCCGAGTTTACACTGAATACGTGGTGTCTGAGTGAAACCACAGGTGGTTCAGCGTCAGCTTCGGTCATTGCGACTGACCAACCAAGAAGTGAATGTTGTCAGCCGTAATTATCTTGGTAAACAGGACGCTTTGGTATCTTCATCGCCACAGTGTACTTTTTAAGCGGTCGTAGCTGGTAATAATTAAGTTGACCAGAAAAGGCCTTTGCAACAGTACGGTTATGTGGTTTAGTTTCTGAATGCCTTCAGGGTTGTTGGTATCCCGAAAAGTTCAAGAAAGAATGTCTTACTAGATATCGAGGTGGTGCTTCGTCGGAATGCCCTACCCTCTGAGTGATCCAAACCGTGGTTGGCCTCTAGCTGCTTGACATTCAGAATAACACAACAACGTATTTTACGATATGCTTTTACCGCTGCACTTTGAACTCAGATATGATATCTCCCACGAGTCATCCCATGAAAAACGTCCTTGACTTTCGTATCCAGTGCTTCCTACCTTTTGAAGTGACCCTTATTTACTGTTTCAGCCAATCAGGATGCACATTTTTTAACTATCTGCTAACCAATATTTTGTCACATAACAATAAGAGGTGGAGTTACTTTTTCTCCTGGTATCTATAGAGACTGAGCATCGTTGTCATTACAAATGCTATCGTGTACTATGTGTACGAATCCTTACCTTGCTTAACTTTTGGTATCAAATCTAAGCAAACGTTTCGAATGAACGAGGAGTGATAGCTATTCCGAGAATGCCAGACCGACTGAATAGCGGCGTCTCGTAAAAACACCATTCCTATGTTATACGAATGAGTAAGGTGCGTTAAAACCGCACTTCCTATAATTGTGTCACCAGATATAACAGTTCTCATTAGACCAGGAGAAAGTTATTGGGAATGCATTGTACCAAATAGTCTATCAGAACGGTTCCACCAAAACATGGGACGCAGATTAACATCGTTCACACACAGTATGAACGATCCAGTTAGTGGTAAACATATTACAGTGGCACACAAACATTAGCAGGTAAGGACACAAGCGAAACGAATGAATGTTCAATTTTGGGTGTTTACCACCGGTTTGATTAAAAGACTGGGCACTCCGACATAATCACCAAAGTACTTTCAACCAGTGCGTCATGGGGTTTAATGAGCTTCCGGAAATATGGCGTGAAAAGAATATTCCGGATGACCGTGCAACTCTTTAAAGAATGGCGAGTCTTTGATGACACGAGAGATCTTAATACTAATACCGGATCGTTGCCACTCAATCAAGGATTAATGAGCAACTTCATGACTTTATACAGAACGCATATTCGCAGAAGTGTTTCTGTGGTATCTGACAGGTAAACATCGGTCGAATCGTTTATCAACGGCTTAATTATCACTGAATCATGCTAATAGAACGGTAGGAATTTTGCAGCTTAGTGGGAACTTCGAATATCTGTGTATTCTTAAGTATGTGTGGACGATGTCAGATAAAGACAAGGGAGAAGAAGAAAGACATATACAAGGATCGTTTATAAGAATTATGGGGTTTTGAATGATATATCTTGATCACCGCTCACAGTGGATCGCAACGTGTGAACTGCCTTACACTTCAGACTTTTTCAAAGAGGCTAGCTGAAAAGTCCATAAGAGTACAAACATTACGATCAACTACGAGTTGCGTTTAGTTTATATCAAAATGAAAACAGCGTTTGTTTCAAAACTTGTAAGAATCCTATAGATTTGAAACAAAACAATACAATGTGAGAGTAAAATGCAAATAGAAATATGCCATATACACGTCATACATATATATACAAAATGCACCTCAGAAGGTCTCAAAGACACAACACCACATCAAAGTGTTTCAGATGGTCACGGTGACTATATGTTCAAAAAGACACCACGAATATATGTACCACACAGCTTCAAGGAATCAACGACTAGCGACGCTGTCAAGGCAGATTTAGCAGAATATTCTGCATTGGACAGAAAGTGCGAAGCCGACTTGTTAGAACAGACCTGAAACCGCGCTTTTCGTTTTTATTTTTGTCTGGTGCATCTAGCTAACCGTAAGAGAAGTCGGTGATATACGCTTTGGGCTAAGATTGAGAGCTTACTCGAAACTTTTGTGACCAGTACATTTTACATCGTCATGACCAAGTTGCACAGACTCCCAAAGCGTGAGCAGATATCAGAGGCTTCCACAGTGCAAAGTGACCGTGGGGTTGTTAAACGGCACTTAATATTTCATTGCAGGCAAGTTGCTGCTTGCAACAACAGTTGTAGCTCGACAAATTAAGTAATCCATGACTTTGATATTAGGCCCGTCTTGTCCGGCATACAACACAGAAGCTGAACAAAGACGTGTGACGGTTTCAAGGGAGGTCTATATCTTGATACATTGGTCCAAACTACTATAAACAACTCCGTGCCCAATGATGAACAGAACACTTTTTGAGAGTTATCGCTCACACGGTTAAGTGAACAATATGAGTAACCGCATAAGAGAAACTGTTGGCGCTTGTGAAGTGCTTTCCGTATTACAGGTCTGTCGTTTGCACTGGACCAACTGATGAACGTAACGAGGGTGTGACAACAACTGGTCTGTTTACATTCCACTCCTCGCTTAACTCGATTTAATAAAACAAAGTGGTTGCGTCCATCTACGAAGACGGGTTTTTCTAAGGTAAGTTATCAACTGACTGGAAGAATCTGTAGAATTTGTGACTGCGACCTGTCTTTGTCTAACTCAATGGTACCTCTGTACTAACGCTGTCAAACCTAAGAAAGTTATTTGTATGGAACAAAGTGTTGATGGGATTATCGAGGCTCGATGAAACCGAGCAATATCGAGTGCTTAGGTCTGTGTGTATCATAACAAAATAGCATTCTGATAGTAGGTCTTATGATTTTCACTCAACAGGCGTGGTATTCTCTAGGTGTTTGCATTGGTTACTTATGCACTCTTGGTCACGCAAGGTAATGAGACCTTGTGAAAGAACGACGTTGCCGGAGAAACACAATGACATCCTTGGCATCTTGGAACTAAACCGAAATGTTACCTACTGTGTCGACAGTTTTGAAAACCAACTATGTAGTAAACAATTATTGGAAGTGAGCTTCGCTGATTAGATTACTAGTAGACTTCACTATATTAATAAGATGGAGACCCGAACAAGAGATTTTGCCAGTTTCCTCAAAGTATCCACTCTTGCAGAGACCACTTCCATTTCTCCTTAATCAGTGGTAAGAACTGTGAGCAATTCTGGTCGTGACCGTTGGTTTGTCAAGCGTATTACTATTGAGTATGATGGGTTACGTGTTTGGCAAATCGAAAATTATATTTAAACATTTTATGGAACTATTAACTGGCAAATATTTTTCGGTGCATGGAAAAGAATGAATATGGAATTTTCAAGTGACATACCTTCCGTGCAAAACAGGTACAGTAGTCCGTCTCACGACCATCTCCTCCATAAGGGAAGGAATTATGTGGATTTTGTGGAGAATGCCGGCTTCAAACGACCACATTTCTAATCCTTACAGGACAAAATTAGTTCCCCGTCAGTAAGCCTGCTCTTCTGGTTCGACCGGTTTTTGTGTTTTCCAATCTTGATTACTGGTGGAAGGAACGCCGCCTAAACAGTCCTCACAGAATGTAGATTCGTTGACGCAAAGGCCAAAACTGAGCCAACCGAAAACTTCTCATATCAGCATGTGAAAAATGCGAGTAATAACAAGTAGGAGGAAAGTCGAGATAATTTAGTTTCTTTCTTAAATTATGTTACAAGCCTCATGAAAACAAAACTCACAAAATTCGAATTTTCGGGTATTTAGTGTGGGTTTATATCCAAGCGAAATCATTTTGTAAACCCACCTCAATATGTGCCTCATTTCTGTGGTTTTCCATTGTTTCCATCGAAATACTTAACTAATTATTTATTCATTGTGAGTGATGCATAATTTATGTTAATCATGATCCTTTGTCACCTGTGAGTATTCAGCGTATTGTTTAACAGGTCCACTGATGTATTTGACTTTACTCTGAAAAGAGGGTCTAATGAAAACGTGACTGTATGTCAACTCCCGGCTGTGGAGTGGATATGCACCACTGGTAACCTGTAATGAGAACGAAGCTCAAGTACAGTACTTCCTTTCGAATGTGGATGATCAGAAAGTTTCTGTGCATATGAAAACTGCAATCATTTGTGAATGAGATTCAGCTTATATTAGCCAGAATCCTCTACCACTCAAATTAACATTAGGATATTCTTACTAGTTTTGTTAGACTGCAGTTCCACGAAGTGTCATCAACCTTCAAGCCCCTAACAAACCATGGTCACTAATGCGTGATCCATATAGTTTTGTTATTTTCTGTACTTCAAGAACCGTCGTTCGCATTTATTCTGTCCAGGAGACTTGTTTCACTGAATCGTCTACCTCTGATCGGACAAACTTATGTTAGGCGCTGATGAAAAAATATTTACTCTTCCAGTTCCAATAATTTCGAGACAATTGTATTAGTCACTTCTTCAATGAAACTCAATTTGTAGTGGGTGTGAAGGCGAAAGGTGGACCTGATTTCTGATTGACACGGTTTATATTGACATTGATCAAGGTTACTTGGTATGAGGTGGAGAATTATGACGTAATTATCGATGTAGTCTGTTGTACTGATTAACAGGCGTTTTAGAGAACGAGAGCATATTAACCTTGTTATATTGCTTATTCAATTAGCTTATATTGATTGCAGCCACGCAGAAGCGAATTAGCTTGTGTCTAGTGGCAATGGATACGAATTGTCCAATTGACTGTATCCGAAAACTATGCATTTAACAAGAGTCGAGTTGTGCTTAATGGCCATCATACCCAATTATCAAACTGAAAGTATAGACTGATTGGCAACAAGTTGCAATAAACCATTCACACTATACGTTCTTCGTCAAAACTCGTGCAAACATTTTGGACCTTCGCGTACATTGATTTCAGGCATGATTGTAGTGTGTTATATCGGTTGATTTGATGGAATGGATAACATCTCGATAGCTTTTGTAATTTTCTTTTTGCTTGCTTTACTTTTGGTAATCACGTAAACGGGTTAATTCGAATATGATATGTTGGTTAGTTAGTCGCGAAAGACGCATGAACCTTTTTGAGTGTGCCCTTATTTTTTGTTTGCTTAGAGGGCTCTTGTGTTATTACCCACATTTCCTATGATAATTTTGAATGGGAATCGGTTTACCGACGGTTAACGTCAACATCGCTCATTGTTTCTGCTTAACAAAAACGTGTTTCAGACTTGTGTTCAGCAAGTTCCACTGATTATTTTAAATACAGTATTGCCCACTGCGCTAAGCTAATTTCAATTCTGCCTTGTACGCCTTGTACTTATATTTCAACCTTCGAATGACCGGAGAGAATGTTTTATTACTTGGTTGACTGTCAACATTTTACGATTTGTTCAAATATAGCAAATTTGACATTTAAATCAATACATGCTTCCACTCAGATTTAAATATGACACTCGAGAATGTACTTTCTATGTTATGTTCTATGTGTATTTAATGTCGCTTTACACCTTGACGGATAAAATATTATAGGATACTTGTGACAAAAGAGAACAAATATAATTAGTCACTTTTGGGTGTTGGAAAACCCACTTGACTATTTGATCGTATCAACTGCCAAGTTCTTTCAGAATATTTAATCTGTTCTGCTCAAGTGTTAATGATATCATGTCTGAGGGTTACCTAATATGCGTGATAACTTGATAACAGACAACGAAAATAACCTGTACAGCTTGTTACATTATATCAGAGATCCACACGCTTCATAAACATATGAATAAAACTAGAAAGGATATATACCATAAGCTTGTGTTTCTATGCCTACATACAACGGTCTGGTCATTAGTTTTGAAAAGTTCGGCGGTTTTTTGCCAAAGTGCATATAACTTTTGAGAAGTACATTTTCTGTTAAGCTGTGTTGAACAGACGTGTTTAAAGCAGTTTTGGTAGAAATCCTGTGGATGATTTATCGAACGAACATTGTTGAGTCCGCAATAAGATGGCACAATCTGAAAAATACCGAAATTATCGCAGTAACAAGGTGAATTTTCATTTCATTCGCATCTCATCAAACACGAACTTTAACTTTTATTGAGAGATTATGAAGTGCCTAATAGCAGTTGATTCTTTTTTTACTGAGGGTGCAAAACTTGAGCTGTACATGTTTGCTAATTTTACTCTCGTAATTTTCTTTGGCAGTTGAACGAAAACGTCATCTTCACAGTGAGATCTGTGGCAGTTATTTAGTGTAAGAACTGCTTTTATCAAACACAACAGCATTGTAGAACGTAGGGTGTACGACCCCAAGGACAAAACATAGTGAAAGTGGGCAACAACAAACCAAGTGTCATGCAACAGACTATCCAAAATAGGAGACAAGATAATTCCAGTCACACCACCGATAGTAAACAAAAAGATAAAACCCAAAATCCATCAAACCACCGGATCTCAAAACCGTAAACGAGTTTCTCCCAACATAAACAACCAAGAAAAAACCTTAATCCCTGTGAGAATACCGATCACCCCAGTAACAGAGCTAAAAAAGACAGCAGTCTTAACATCTAAACCAACCATAAACATGTGGTGCGCTCAAACAACCCTCCCCAAACACACAATAGCCCCCATAGCAAAGACCAAGCCATAGTAACCAAACAGAGAATCTTTATTAGTCAGAGTCATACAAATATGTCTCACAACACCAAATCCAGACAAGATTAAAACATACACCTCTAGATGGACAAAAAGCCAAAACAAATGCTGGAGCAAAACGGGATCACCACCACCAAGAGGATCAAAAAAAGCAGAACTAAATTTTCGATGAAACAAAAGCATGGTAATCGCAGCAGCAAGAACAGGCAAGGAAAGAAGCGGCAAAATGGATGTAAAAAGATAAGCATAAACAATTATAGACCTCCGACCCACAGTATGTTCACACAACGCCCTAACAATAGTACAGACAAAATTCAACGAACCAAAAAGACTCGAAAGACCAGCCAAATGAAGAGAAAACATCAAAAAATCCGTACCTCAACCAGAAAAATCACCGCCCGAAAGAGGGTGATAAAAAGTTCACCCCACTCCCGCACCTCCTAACATCCTCACACTGAGACAAACTGCGAATGGAAGCATCAACCAAACCCTAAGAGCTTTCAAACGAGGAAGTTTCAAATCAGGAATACCTAACAATAATGGAAGGAGATAATTACCAAACCCACCTATCATAATACGCTGGCTAAAACGTACAATTTATCATGAGTCCCGCTACAGACTCTACCTCTTTTGATAAATTCTGTGAATATAAATGTATCCCCGTGCATATCTGGAGGACCTATTAAAACTATAGGATAGTGTAATTATTGCTGGTGGAACATCTATCTCCTGTTGTGTTAACATCCATTATGCAGCACTCTATTGAAATTTATGACATGCAATAATCAGCCTTGTGTCAGTTAGTAGGACTATACTATTTCATTTCCAATGATCACCTCACATAATACAAATCAACAGAAGGCCAGTAATAATTTGATATGTCGTTAAAAATTTTCAACATGCTGCCAACGATTTATATCCGTGCAAAAAACCGACCAGGTGAGTCACCTCCACGAGCAATATAAGGTGCTTCCACTTGTGCCTATTCCGTTTGGCTAGTACAAATTAGATACCATTGAAAAATAAATATAGTATTCATATTTCGATAAAATCTTTACGCAACCACTTTCGAAAGGCGTTCTCGACTTGAATAATCGAAATATGGATCAGCAGTTCTAGTGATTTCCGCGACTTTAGCTCAAAGAGGTGTCTAATTCCTAAAGTAATCTGTTGCGATTCTCATTACTGGTCGATGAAAAGCGGTTTCTGCTCACTGTATTTAGCAAAGTTCTGGTGTACTTGCAAACGCATTTGGCTAAATTTTGGCATCGTTACTTTTCCCAACAATGTTAAAATAACTGCTTGTGTTATAGCTAAAAGTATGAGGATATAAACTTGATTCCCATCTCACGACACGAATGTTATATGCTGTAATAGATGTGCTCATGATTAACTTTCACTTGTGATCGTTCCTGTGGCTTGTATGGCAGGCGTGGATTCAGTGTAAATGCTAAACGTACATGATTTACCTAAGGTATGGATATCCATGAAGGGGAGCAGCTCTAATGCCGCCAACAGACTGTTAACCACGTGTACTTTAAATACCACTACACTTTTGTCGCCTTGTCTAACATTTGCCGTTTTCTAAACCAACAGTCGGGTGGGATCGTAGTTTATCAATAACATATGTTGGTACCTTTACCCACTAAAATGTCTGACTGTTTATTACTGTCCTTTTACATTGTATTTTTGGACCGGCGCACACTTGAATTATCGTCTAAAAATCCTTGGGGGGGGGGCTATTACTCACTGGGTCAATTTTAACAGCACCATTAAAACCCCAAGATTCAGCCCAAATTATCAGGAAGACAGCGTTAACATCTTGCGTTTTCTGTCCTCTCATCAGCACACTCCATCACTCGTATTTGTCACCTGCTTCCCCGTAACATAACGGTGTAGAGTTTGAGTTGACCCGCGCATTAGCCGATTGCCTGAATTTCCACTGAATATCACAAATCATTAAAGGTTGCTTGAGTCTATGGAATTTTCGATTTTTTTTAGTGGGCTTAAGTGATGCGGATGCGGTTTTCGTTCAGGAGTAAAAATTAACCACAACTATCTACTACTAACTAGTAGACGACTTCTTATTGGATACTATAAATTTATATTGAAAAGGTCGTTCATAAAGATTCCACAATCCACGTGTATGAAGATGTTGTTACATCCTCGTGAATGTATAACAAGATAGCCGGTAACCCTTATAAAGTAGATAATGTCTTGGTCTGCCAAATTCACATTATGTGAGGAGGGAACACCAAAGGACATTTCAACGCTCACGTAAAAAACAGTAGTACTATGCCAAAATTCACAAGTCTGCAATAAGGAGTTAATTACAGCTTAACCCTATCGTGAAAATTCATTATCACTGGTTGTATCCACTTGTAACTAGGCTAATTGTAATCGTTCCAACCAATTGACAATCTTTTCAGGACGTTTTGGTAAACTCAGCTCAACTGGTATATCTTATTTAGCGCAAACTGGATGATCGACAACCACTGTGAGACTGTGACCTACCACGTAGTTGTGAGCAATTCGTAGCAAACTGTCGTCAATAATCCTTACTAAGTTCACCTTGATTGCGTCCTTTTTGTAGCGGGAGCTGTTGACTGTTGATTTACCTGTCTGCATGTCTACTTTAGTCGTCAGACGTTTTAACTGTGGATGTTCTAAAGCTGTACCTGTTACCCCAAAGCTACTAACGGATCTGCGAATTATCCTTGTTATTTATCCCAGACGAACTTGATCTCAAAGACCAGTAGATCTGGCACACTGTACTTGAAAACGTGAGCTGTTATCTTTTGAATACAACGTTTGCCACTTGTATTGTGAGATGTATGGTCATACTTCACTAGGTAAGCACGCCTGATCAGATGCAACAGCCCCAAAACTGGTTGCACACTACCGGAGAATGGTTGTCAGTGCTTACATATTACTCAGACTACCGTACTCTGTGGGATTAGTTTGAAGTTGGCTCCGACTCTTTCCTTAATGACTTTGGTCATCTAACCGATGCAACTTTGGAGAAACATTCTTTCTTGTTTAGATATGTGGAATCTATGGGCACCTTTTTGTTTTCGAGTTCATCATCCATAGGGTAGTATTGCCATTAAACAAGAGATTGTTTAGTTGTTCTCTTGTATAGCAGTAGAGGTTGGTCAGATGAATTAATTTATCAGTTCCCTGAACATGTGTTGACTATTCAGTTTTCAACTTAGTAATGTCATAAACTTATATTAACCCTAAGAACCCCATGACATCAACGCTCCCCAATGCGTGATTTAGTGGGTTGTTGCAACACCGTGTGAAGTGCATAACAGAGTGAGTCATGCTAAACGAGTTACACAGAAGAGAAGAAAAACTGCTTGCTTTTAAACAAAGTTAGCTTTAAAAGAGGTACGGACTGATATATTGAGATGGCAGTGCATTATTCATGTTTAGGTCCTGTGTCTGCAAAAGCGGTTGTAAATTTTCGATTGGAAGCTATTGTACTATCCACTGTAATGTCCGAGGGACTGTTAAGAAACGACGTGAAATAATCCATTCAACTTTGGAGATGGATTAGTTAACTGGTTTCATCCATGGAGCTTATGATCCGCTTGATTTACTCTTACGCTAAACCATAGCCTCATCTGTACGTTATACTTAGGCTGGCATCGTATTATGTGGAACTGGGTACCACGTTGTTAAGACCACACGAATTCACCATGATGTATGGTTACTGTGCTGATTTGGTCAAACGTTTTCTCCAGTGCGTGACCGGCCGTGAAACGTCAGTCAGGGAGTAGTGGATGTTTCCGTTGCACTTGTCGTGGTTATAAATAGATTAATTGAGACAGTGGTCCATAACTTCTGTTGTGCATGACACCAAATTTAGATTGATTTTTATGTGGCGACTCGACGTATTTGCTGATAGGCAACGAGCGGAGGAGGATGGAAAAAGTAAGTATATGGGAAGTATGCACAGGTTCGGGTCACAGTGCTTGTACTGGTGCATCAGCATTGTTAATAGTGTATTTGATCTCATTTTTATAATACAACCAGACAATCCAGTCAGCCCTTTTTGAAAACAATTACCACGCTCAGATGTTGACTGCGTCATAACGAGGCCGTGAGTTACAACCGCGGATTGGACCCCAATCCCGGCCGTCTCAAGACCACGAAACAAGGGTACATCAATTCAGTCCTTCGGGTGATCCGTTGTTTGCCAGGTAAATTATCAAATATGACCAAGGTACAAAAACACCGCGCCGCAAACGGAATTGATCGCGCATTACGTAACGAAGACGGTTTGTTTGACCGGCCTGTCTACTCCGGCTTCAACTCGGTCGAATCGATGGCTTAATTGTGTGGATTGACCAGCTGAAAAGAGCAAATTGGTGGATCAATCAAACTAGCATCGGCAGACTAGATAGAATTTCAGGACTTCGGATTATTTTAAGTTGTACACCATTAACAATTGATCGCAGTCTTCGAATTTGACTGGCCCACTTCAAAATGAAGCACTGGAATTGAGCTTTGCTCACATAAGGGTTCATCAATGGTACATATCTTCGTCCGGACCGGAATTCGTACACCGGCCCTTGTACTTGTTACACCAGGGTGTTCAACACAACGTCAGTAATCTCACAATAGGCATGATCGACTAATCATATCCAAACGCCCAACCACAACGGATTTGTCCGCTTACCCTGCATTTATGTGATTAGCCCACTTAACATCTCTGTTAGACTTTATTGTCGCTCTATACAGTTGAACCCGCCCGAAGATTACGTGTAGTAAACACTTTCGGCCATGTCTCCGTCCACAGTTCTTTTCGTACATATATTGATGCTACTAATGAGTAGTCGCAGGTTTTACTTGAGTTTTACTCCCAGTGGGGCTGACCAACAATGCACTCATCGAGGTTTTTATTTCGTAGGTTACACGTTTGAAGCGAACTTATGAATGACTACTTCACCAAACATGCCTTGGGCACGACCAAATTATCACTTCCAAATGTCCAGTCACAGTATTGGTAAGCAAATATACTGAGCCTGTGGATATGGCTGTCATGCTCTGCCTAAAGTTTTTTTTCAAAATTTGTGCGGGGGATTTTTCAATTATTCAAGAGACATTTTTTCGATGTTCTGTTGTGGAAAAACTATTGAGAAGATGTCGAGCTGATCATGTCTGTTCAGAGGTTGTGTATTTTTATCGCATCTGGTCATGTTTGCTTGTTTCGCTCGTGCGAAGTTGAACGAGTACAACTAGCGTTTGATAGCTGCATTCGTGGTTATGCTAATATTTTCTGAATAAACCGAAAAAAAGTGTAGTTCCGTAAGAACAAGCAAGTAATGCATAATTTTGTCCAACAGTTCATTCGAATGGTACAGCCAATCGTCCTATCGATGAAAAAAAATTCAACTTGCCATATCTACACATCCATTTAAGAACGATCCAGCAGTGCTTCGGCTGATGATTTACGACAATTTAATTGTCCAAATGACAATTCTTTGGCAAAAACTTTCACATACGAATGAAATTCGTCAACTTTACTGACCACTAGTGCATACTCGTGCTGCGTCAGGAGCTTAAATTTGGACTACATTTTCATGAATTGGCCACATGTTACCTATTGGGCCACTGAACTCACATTAGGTCACACCTAAACGTTCGACCACTTTTACATGTGAACAACAATTAGTCTTCCCAATCGTCTGTATATGGGACACAGATGCAACTTGTTACCTTCAATAAGTTAACTTGCAATAGGGGATTCTGAGTCAGTTCCAAATCTCCGATTGTGCTGTAACTGCTGAGCGACATTTTAGACAGTTTAAGATTCACTGGGAATTTGTTGATTTAGATTGCCAACTCGGTCCTGCCTTATACGGGGTCAGTGGCATAATAGTCAATACATTTGTTTCACGAAGATATGGTCGAATTTCATTTTTCTGGTTGTAGAGAGGAGTATGATACTTTTTTTCGAAATACGTTGGCTGGACAGTCACTTGTGCACCCGGCGGACAAAAATGTAAAAGTCATGAAAGACTCACACGGGCTATAGTGTTGGACAGTAGGTTCCACAACTAATAGATGCTGGATGCAAAGTTTAGCCTACAAAATAGGTTGTTTATATGATGATATGGTTTCATGGACCGACCTCTTAGATATTAATCCCGTAGGAAAAGGTCGGCTAACGAATGACTCAGTGCATTGTGGACCTGGTTTAGGAGCAACAGATATTCTCCCTAGTGTTCATAACGCATTAAAGATTGAATAATGTCGTTGATTACTCTGTATACGACTATCTTGACCTATCTGACTGTTCTGACTATCCATATTTGGATAGATTCACGAAGCGTCGAGTGTGTTTTAAAATAAGGAAAGCAAACGTCTACATTTGTGAAGAATTTTATCTGTTATGTTAACCCTAACGCTTTCTGCCACCTCCGTGCTTATATGTATCGAAACGAACATGATTTTTTGTGAGACAATCCGGCTTATGCGTAATTACGTCAAACCGATACAGATTGTTGTACTAACGATATCGATTAGTAGACTGCTTCTCGCTTATACATAAAATATGCACACCATACAAGGTAGAACAAATAGGTGAACTACGGGCTGTAGATTGGTTGGAAGTTTTTCAATCATCGGTCGAGGTTGGACCGTTTTCTATTCATATTCAGAATACACAGCACTGGAAAATTATATCAACCTTGAGCTCAGTTCAGCTGAGCTCGGAGGATGTGTCGGTTAGTGGTCCGGTAGTCCAATTTTTTGCGCTAGTAGACATTACATTCCCGTGCTCCGATTGTGACGATTCAGTTCCAGGCTTCTGCCTGATACCCGTAACCTACAAGTGTGGAATGTCAAGCTAGTGCAGTGGAGTTCAGCGATCGTAATATACTACTGATACCGCGGCTATTCAGTAGCAGGCATATTTTTTGACAACCTACAAGCCACAAGAAGACTGCAGGATGGATCATCAAGGTGCAGCATCACCCATAACAGTCCCTGATACTCAATGGAACTGAGCGCTGACATCTGTGTTAGCCGAGACTGTCTGAGGCCGAATACTGCGTGCAAATGAGTGGTTTTGTGTCAGGTTTGGTTTACTTGCTTAACGCGTGTATTGCTCTGTCGAATAAATAACCCTTGTGCCATCCGCGTTCTTGGATCACAACAATTGGTGCCGTGACCAGGATTGGAGGATGAAGATCCCATGGCCGCAACCGTTCGAGGATGGGGACGTCTGGAGCTTCCTGGAGGACTTCGAGGACGTGGCGGAGACGGTCGGAGTCAAAATCGACCGGGCGAAGCTGGCGGCCCTGCGGATGCTGCTCAAGGGTAGGGCGAAGGCGGTTCTGGAGGCGGCGCGGAGGGGCCCTGCGAAGCTGGAGTGGGCCGCCGCGAAGGAGTCGCTGATCGCCGGGTTCGGCAGCCCAGCCGATTGCCAGGAGGCAATGCGGCAGTTCAGGGGCGCCCGGCTTGGACCAGTAGGCGACGCTCTCGTGTACGCTGTGTCACTGCGGGCAGCGCTGTCAAGAGCCTTGCCACATTTGGACCAGGATTCAGAACAACGCATGCTGACAGAGCAGTTCTTGGACGGAATGCCACCAACAGTACGGGATCAGCTCAGGGTGGCTCTCATCGAACAGCCGATGACGTTGGAACAGCTGGCTGACGCAGCTCGACAATTACTGGCAGACAACTCCCAGACAGTCAGCGAGTTGAAGACGAACGAACCAAGTGGAGTGAATGATCTGCGAACCGCAGTGGAAAGGTTGACTCAAGAAGTGGCTGCTTTGAAGATGAAGAGGGAGCAGAACCGTGGCGATGTCTGCTATCGATGCGGAAGACACGTTTCAACTGTGTTGCAGAAGATTGAACAAGCCGGCCTACGCATCAACAGTTCAAAGTGTCAAGAGAGCGAAGAAAACCTGAACGGCTTTTGCTGCAATCGGAACAATCCTTGCGGGGGGAGGAGTGCAGTGGAGTTCAGCGATCGTAATATACTACTGATACCGCGGCTATTCAGTAGCAGGCATATTTTTTGACAACCTACAAGCCACAAGAAGACTGCAGGATGGATCATCAAGGTGCAGCATCACCCATAACAGTCCCTGATACTCAATGGAACTGAGCGCTGACATCTGTGTTAGCCGAGACTGTCTGAGGCCGAATACTGCGTGCAAATGAGTGGTTTTGTGTCAGGTTTGGTTTACTTGCTTAACGCGTGTATTGCTCTGTCGAATAAATAACCCTTGTGCCATCCACGTTCTTGGATCACAACACTAGTATATAAGTAAACCAAAAAAACAACTCGTAACCAATCAGGAGAACATGAAACAGTTTGCGTGCAACCCCGTCAACGAAATGAAACCAAGACAACCGCACTTAAGTGGTCATACATAAATACACATTTTCACACACGACCAGTAATAAGCATGTGGTCCACCAGTTGTATATGTTTCTCTCATAAGTAAATGCGATAATTCTGTAACACTGCGATCGCATAATGTCAAAAGACGCAATACTGTGATGCCTGTACACCAAAAAGAGGGTTGGCAGATCGCGTACATGCGTGACGGCTTACTTAGAAATCACCTTCTGAATGAGCTTTTGATTGTTCAAATACTTCTACTTGGCAGCCTTCTCAGGTATCTTTTTAAATAGAAAACAACCAGAACTGCAGCCGTAGATGAAAGTGGGTAAACTAAGAAGGAGGGACTTAATTAGGAATAGCTCAATGCATCTGAACTCCCAATTAATCGCTGGCGACACACGAACTCTTTAACACTAAGATAGTCCAATGAGTATTACTGAGCAGCACGGGGAATTAAGTAGGATTCCGTATATCTCATCTTTCTCTACATCACCTAGCAAGACCAATTTTGTTGCCTTCGGAGTGAAGACATATGCTCGTCTTGTTTTATTTTATTTTTTCGTGTTTTTCAATGGCTTTGACGTTATTACTTCTCTGTTCCGGCCAGAAGTCTCTTTTTCTAACTCTCTTCTGTGATTTCTTTTACCGGACGATTAAGTATAAAAAATAATTAAATACCAGGGATAGTGACGTTTTGTCAGTGCTACCTCAGCTTTCCCGTTGCATCTGCCAATCGGTCATGTCTAGGGTCATTCATGAGCCAACCAGAAATGAGAAGGGGGAGGAAATGAGGCTTTTTATAAATGATAATGATGTTAAACTAGAACTGAAACTGCCATACTGTTAATTGGAAGAAAAAGAGATCCAATATTCCACACTGAAGATGTAGCTATATAGTGGGAGGTTTTAGTTGTTTATGGTCGCCAGTGATAAATCACGTTTTCCTATCTCTAATGTATCCATACAAGCCATAGCTGAGTTGCAAACCCTGTTTTCGAAATATGCCCGACAGTTTTGTATGTTCAAATAGTACCTCACACCTACTATCGAAGTTTAGCAGGACTATTTCATAATGAAATCAGAAGATGCTAATTAGGTTCCATCACCCGAAGAAGCGATTGTTAGCAAACTTGAAGTTGCGGATACAGATTGCACAGAATCAGTCGAAAAATCGAAAGTAACTTATAGACAACGCTGTATTTCTTCTATAAGGGCCCAAAAATGAAAGCAAACGTTTTACTTGAAATACTCTTGATGCAAGCTCAATAAGTTTGTTACCTACTAGAGATCGTTCTCCGTTAATTCAGTAGAGGACTTATATGTAAAACTTCACTGCTGTATCCCACAGAACTTCCGCTCTAATATTTGGTTCGAATCAGGTCAAAAACTGTAAGTTGTAAGCATGTGTTGCGTCTCCATAGTGTTATCGTTTATTCTGTAGATCGCGATAGTGTTTTTGAGAGCGTTTGGACGCAAATCATGCTGGTTTTCATCTGAATGGTTCATTATTGCTAGCTTCTGATCATGGCTTCGTAAATCTCAGAGGGTGACTTTCTTGGAATATGCCTTATTAATTACAGCAAGCTAGACGGTTACGTGTGCGTTAACGAAAGCGCCAATAAAAATGACAGTATGTACACTAACTGCTATTAATGGTAATCAGATGATCGACGATGACTTAACGAAAAATATTTCTTTTCAATATTTATCCGTCACACAATTATACTCCAAATGAACCAATTGTTCAAATGAGTTTCGACGCTAAACAACTGAACAAAAAGCTGGAGAATGCATCATTTTCAAACTACAGGTAACAGGGGTTTAGTTAATGTTGAATTCGTCCAGCTTCGTGCAAATAAATCTGTACAGAACTCGAAGCTAGTGAAGGTTGACTACCGGAGAGGATATGTTGTTGCTACTCCTGTCCTTGGCTTATACACCAATGCCAAATTTCAACCCTATAGAGAGAATAGATTTCACAATGTATTTCTTTCTGGTCTGTATTGAAACCTTCCCAGTTAAAATCCCTGCAATTTAAATTCCGATAGTTAACTATACTTCAGATTTCATTCTTGCCAAGTCACCATAACAACAGAAAAGGCCTGGCAGCATCGTAACTGCGCCCCTTAAATATGTGCATTAACAGCTACTTCGTACATGTGTAGTTTAGAGAACAGGTTATGATTATTCATAGCTTGTAGTGTACCTTGTTATAAACTGAGAAAATTGAACCAAAACGAGATTGGAGTGGAGCGTTTTCCCGATTGGAGAAAGTTCAATCAACCGTGGTGATGATGACATAATACGTGATGTGATTGTAAGCGTGTCCATATCCTGTCTACCTCTATTTATGTCATATATAACACGTATGTTTTACGTTTGCGACTGATGAGGATAAACTAAATGTTACCATATCGCAACACATGTCTCCTTTCTACATTGATAAAGTTCAATCAATATTTACATACGTGCTGGTGCAAGCTGACTTGTGGTCGACCGGCACCAGTCAAAAACGGCGATCAGCTGTCGCGTCGAATTTTTTTGTAAGAGGCGGAGAATAGAACAAATTATTCGGACACGATTTAAGCAACCGAGGTGCAGCAGGTCAGCAGCGATCTGGCCCATGAAACGCAAAAACGTCTGTTACCTAATAACAATAATAAATACTGTTTCTCCTCTATAAAAAGGGTGCTGTTTTTCTAGTAATTTGAGATCGTCGGTGCCGCCCAGACTGCTACTGTTCTGGTTTCCTCAATTTGATAGCCCAGCGCGTAACAAGAACTATTACCAGAGAACCAAAAAATTTAATCGCTGGAGAAAATCGATCAGTTACGGGCATTCCTCCCACAACAGCTCATATTGGTTCGTCTCAATAAAGTAGTAGATTTTCATTTTGCTTCATTTTGTTCAATTTTCCAGGTCCCATCAGCCGAGGTTACGAACTGTCTGGATTATGAATAGCTCCAATTCCGTTCATTACTTTAGCCAGTCGTCACTAAACCTGGAGTGCGACTAATGTCAGAGATAAGGAAACATGCCCAGAGGACAAAATTGTTAAACCACAAAATGATGATGCAGCACTTTATCGTGCAGCCGTTTGAAAACGATCATATCGCATCATTTCGTTCTTCTATTTTCATCTGAAAACACAATGTACGTGGCACATTTTTAACTCAGCCTTTTAGTATTGTAATCTCTTTACCTCCATCGGCTTTGCTGATTGTTAGTCAGTTATCTAGCGGCACCGAGCGCAAGTTGACCCCTGCAAAATTCCTACAACGCCTACTCACCATTGGCCCTTCAACAATGTTCCTGGTTAGCAGTATTTCTCTATGTTGGGCTGTCTGACGGGTTACAAGTTAGTCTTTGATAAATGGATTGAGAAAAACACAACGTTACGAGCAAGTTGTGATACTTTATGTTTCAACTAGTTTGGGTGGCCTTACTCAGAAGTGTTGTAATTGAACACTTCTGAGGAAGAACACCCGAACTGGTTGAAACATATAGTATTACAACTTGCTGTTAACGCTGAGTTATTCTTGATCCATTTATCTGTAACATATTAACCACGATGCCAAAACTGTTTGATTTCATTCTCGCCAAACTTGGTGCTACGACATAGTTTGTTTTAGGGCACAGTTCTCCTTCCATTGTGCTCTTGCACTCTTGTAAATGTGAATTTTCTACATTCGTTTGGCCAAACGTAAAACAACTTTTATTCCTAACAACTTTGAGTAGCGAAGCTAAAGGATTGTTATATATTATATTGCTCGAACACATTTCGCTATATCTCATCCAGTGAATAGTACAATCAGTGGGTTCATTCAGCAAAGTTCAACCTGAACTGTGAAGCAAAACGACAAAATCAATAGCCACATATATTTCAATGAATTTCAGTTAACGGTGCAGTCTGGCGCTGGTGAACACGTTTTCATGTAAGCAGAAGAGTGGTGTCCATTTGTCTGTTGGTACCTTCTCCTCGAACCGGAGAAGCTTTCAGATTTTGTAGCCTGACCTATCCGAAAGACTTTCTGTAGGCACGATGGAGGTCAATATATCAACAAGTGCCAAACGATAGATGACTTTAGTCCTTTGTGAAGTGTGACCCAATGAGCGGATTGAGATATTGTGGTATTCGTGGACATGTTACGAACCCATACTTGGAAATGTTCTTTCATCCGGCCGGATTACTGCTACTCCAGTCTACCTACGTAATTGGTCCGGCATCCACATGAAAAGATTTTTTGTCGGGAGGTGATGGTGTTTTCAATGCTAGTTTCTGGACTCGGGTGTTGGTGAACAGCACGGCCAGTTGGGATGCGTAGAAGAGTCTTACAGGCGGTGCGGTTTTCAACATAGGGGCAATGTACTTGATTTGTAAGGTAACCGAGGACAGATATTTGCTTTGGGAACTATTGAAACCACCGCGGTAAGTGGCGTTTCTTTGCCAAAGTTCTCGACAAATGGTGATTAGCAACCATTCTACTTCGGTGTTGACCTTAGCAACAGTACCTAATTGGTCACGGTTTCTCTCGAACCGATTCGTTTGGCACAATTCTGTGAGTTCTTTTTGGCCTACGTCTGTACTGTATAGGCGAAATCTAGGAAGGTTCAGGTATTGTCTTGTCTAGGTGTGTTTTCCGTAAACAGATCATAATATAGTACCGTTATCGCGATGTTGTGTAAGAAAATCTATAAACACTAGAGCATCAAAATGATCGATAGCAGAACTAATTTTAAAATTCAGCTGGTTCATTAAATTAAGTGTACCTGTTGCCATCTACAACATGCCGGTGGGCAGCAAGAGACCGGTAGGAATGCACCTGATGAATAACGGCCTCTATATTCTACACCAAGTGGTCATTGGGAGTATCGGTTATCAGTGGATCAAGTGGACCGCGTATCGATTTATCTATGACTGGTTCCCTGGAAATATAACTTGACGTTCGCTATATGGAACAGAAATTTGGTCTATTATTTCCAGATTGTTTTGTTGACTAACACGCATTGATGTGTATGTATATGTGTGACGCATATTTAAATTGTACGGTCTGGAATTGTACTAACCCAGCGGGTTTCTAAAAGTTCAATGAGAGGCAGTCGGCTGGCCGTTAATGCAAGCGCGCGGTGTCCAAAAGTACTGTGGGTGCTATAGATCGTTACAACTACAGCAGACAGCGTTTTGGCGAACGTTGTGGCGAATCCACTAGCCGTCTCGAAGTAGTAAGTTTTTAACACACAGCATCGTAAATAAACAGGTGGTCAGTGTGTTGGATTCAAGTGCGATAACTCAGTCCCTGTCATCTGGTAAACCACTCGCTCTCTCATTTGGAAGTTCGAGCCATGGTGGTCTGACACCTTTTCTTTTCTTTAGCTTAGTTGGTGAACTGTGTTCAAGGTTTTGTTTGTTTCTTCGTTCAGTCGTTAATTCCTGCTCTTCCGATTCACATTTAAGGCGTATAAATAAATGGATTCCTGTATCAAAGTCCCTACAACTTAGCAACCTCTCTATCTCCATCCTAAATTTTAAGACTGAAACCTCTATTTTTTTGTTTTCGTCAGGTTACCGTCTCATAAGTTACCCTCGGCCTGCCAGACTACAAAGACATTCACTTACATGCTTCCTGGTCATAATGCTGGTGGACTACACTGGACACGGAGTAAGCGAGCGGAACCGCAGGTGGTTCAACAAAATCCGACCATAGGGACTTAAGTGTTCAGGCGTTCTTTGGCTTCTGCCACTGTATCAACCTAATTTAGAACTGAACATTACCAACGACGTGTGTGCGTGTGATTATTTATTTTGTCGGTCTATCTCAAAATTCCTATCCGGAAATTACAGTAAATACCTGGGGAGTCGTGGCACAATGTACTTGAGGGATACATTGTGTAAATTTTTTTCTGATTTCCTCTTTCAATTTTTATTAAAATAATCGTCCTCTTCGTTCATCCCGTTCTCTGAATAGCTCAATACAAAATTAACTGTACTCCAGTATTTTCAGCCTGCTCCAGTTTATGACTATCCTAAGTATCCCATACAGTGTATACTGAATCGATAATCATTTTCGCGTGTCAGAGTTGGGGGAAGTCTTTACAATAAGTAGAATTCAGGAACCCACCAAAATGTCTCTGTGTGGTGAAAATCTACTCGATTCACCGTTTATCCAAACCCTGACACAATAGGAGTTCTAACAAGGAACCAATCCAAACGTCGCGTTGAAGATGCTACACCAAGATTGGACGAACAGTCTCAATGATACGCCTTCTGTGATTCGCTTATTTCTTTGTTCCCTATTACACCAATTAACGTTCAGTTTGTGACTTTGTATGTGTTAATACGACCAACCAATGAGTGACTATGATTTCTTTAATACTGTTGTACATTAATGCAACTAGTACGAGGTCTTTTCCTTATTACTTGCGTGGGAGGTTTCAATCCGAGTACGATATCTAGGGCTATTCGAAGTCCCTAATTCCGAGTATTACACTCTGAAATAGCATTCAGATTTGTTAAACAGCAGCAATAAATTTTAGCATATAAATCGGAAGCTAGTTTATCAGGAGTAGTTGGTTAATGTGTTCAGAAGCAGATTCTCTAACCTATATTTGTATGGCCACTTCTCATCGACCAGTTAACCAAATTATGTTAACAACAGGGGGTGTACACACAGTTAAAACCCACATATTTTTGATTACCCATTAAAAAAAACCACAACACTAGTCTCAACAAAACTATGGGACCAGTAAATGGGTACATAAACTTTTCATCCTTCATACACAACCGCATAAGATGCATGACAAAAATGTTCTTTGGAACTATCATCCGTATGAAGAACACAGGTCAGTAGAGGAGCCAACCTATGTTCGGAATTGGAGGCCGTATGAATGGATCGATAATCGGAAGTCATATTAATGACACACTGGGGTAATCCACGAAACTGAACCACTTTTACTTCTTCACGTCTGAAGAGGTAAAACCCAGTTGTGTTAAAAACTGAACTCTGGTATTTAATCAAACGCATCTAAGCATTAAAAAGTCGAAAAACTACCTCAGAGGTCGACGCACGTTGACAATCCTTTCTTCAGAGTTCCATCTTCACACACAAGCGAAAAGAAAAGACCACATAAGATGTAATCTCAACGAGCGAAACGCAGTTTGTGATCGGCACTTGATACAACAATGAATCTTTCGGACGTTTATTCTGAACCCCTTAAAGCTGAACATAAGAAAGACACTATGAGAACTACACCAGCTGAACTTTCGAAAGGTGAAATGGTCAACCTCCATCAATTACGACCATCTTCAACATCGTTAAGAGTAAGTGAAGACATACGTCTCACCACCCTCCGAATAGGAGTGCACAAAACCTTACTCAGGTGTGGATAATTACATGAAATTCAAAATGGTGGGGGTGTGCGGAGGGCAAGCAGACCATCGAAAGGTGATCCGTGATATCTTGGAAGGCATTTTCAATGACGACGGGAGATGTGGTTAGTGAGCAAAATACCCATCCTTAGATTAATACAGCCCGTAATTTTTTGTTGCCACCACTGTGTCACGCGTGCTAAGGGTACAACCTTTCATTAAAACGCTACCCCTCTACACGCGTCTTTCGTTATGGCTGTTTTTTCATGTGTTTCATTAATCAGTACATAGCCTTGATGAAGACCTAATCGCGAAACTTTGGAACACACTTGCAGGGAAAACATACAGAGGCTGGGGTTCACGACTTCATAACAAAATTGAGAGTTGACTTGAAAATAGAATGGAATCGTCGGAATCAAGTCCATCTTGAGTTGCTCGTAAAGACTATTACAACACCGAACACAGCCTACGGATATATCACACCCTTCGGGCAATCAAATGCTGATACAATCAAGGATTTGCTCATTTTGATGATGGTTAGTATCAGGCCCTTTCACAACTATAGTTTTTTTAGTAGTTCTTTCCGAAACAAATACATCTGCGATTTTAACAAAGCTTTACCATGACAATGGGACTTTGTTTTAAAACATTATAATGACTGGAAAATTTACACCTGCAAAACAACCAGACATTTCATGACCATATTTTTATTCTGATGGCCTCGATTGTGCTCGCAAAAAACATAAACGGTCATCAGTCTTATGGTATTGGATCATAGTGTTAGTCTAAATTACAGTCATTGCCTGCAATCCACGCGGTCGCAAGAAATCATACTAGTGTTGGGAAACACGACTTAAGTAGAAGGATTCCAGTGGGAATGTGTAAATAAAGCCCCAAGTTAATTCGTGGCCCAAGTGAATTGAGGTCTATAACATATAGGCAGAATCCGTAGCAGAATCCGGAAAACTTTTTAAGTTGTACCTGATGATGTCAGCCGTAGGACTGCATTAAATGATACAATCTCGGTTTCACAACAAATTTTCCTTTCACTGTTCCCGAACTGCATCCTGAGGGTACAGAAACTCGTTATAAAAGTTCTAGTCCGCGCATTGCGTCTCATCGTTTTGTATCCTTACTAATGGGCTTTTTCGTTCTATTTCAAGAAAGGTCGTGCACTTCGTGACATCAGGTTTAAGTAGGTTTTAAAAAAGTTTTCATCGGATGCTGTGAAGGACCACAAAGACCAGGTCCAATATTTGTCTTTAGTCCGTCCAACATCGAATTTATGTCACGAACTGCCACGTCCCACGGGTGTAGGCTCCAGTGACCAATCTGCCGACACATTCTGTGACCGACTCATGTCTTTCCCATTGTTAAGTATGCACAGACGATTGATTTTCACACATAGTGAGACATGATCAGTCTGGTCACAAAGTCGAGACCCATTACAATTCACGCGCACACCCAGTAACATAATTTGATCTGCCCGAGCTAATTAAAATTAAGTTCGTCAAGCGATTGTTAACAGCCCATCATAGTCGGGACAAGAAGAGCGAACGTCCCCGACTGGTGGTCTTATGCAACAGATCAGTTACCGAGGCGGAGATAGACAGTGGGCACTCACTGTTGAGGTACACACGTCTTTGTAACCGGGACGTTCAAGCAAGCATTACAACAATGCAACCAACGCTCGATTACACCACTGCCGTTTGGGCCAATGATGCTTCTGTCAACAACCACTGTCTGGCTAAGCATCCTAGAACATCCATACTGAGAATTTAATAAACATTACTTATATGACAGAAAACGGCTTGGAAAGTGGACAGTTTAGAAGAACAGAAGGAGTCACAATAATTACGATAGTATGGAATTTAGTAAGCTTGATGGCGAGTAGGATAAAACTCACTTAATTGGACAGTTTGCAGAAATTTCTCTCAGAGATCTGAAACAACGTGTTGAAATAAGCAGGCAGTCTTTGGATATCAACCGTGACAAGGATATACACATCTGACGAGGTCTAACATGAGTAAAACTGGAGTCTAGTGCTTGCTTTCGAAAGATGTTGACTGGAATGTCTAGCTGAATATGAAGGTTGCGATCAAATGTGATTGGTTTTCAACTTGAAATCTACCGTCTTAGTGAACGTTGTTTACGTCGGCAACCGCTGTATGTTTAAGCCTTACGGAAGCTAGAGTAACAGTAAACCTGTTGTATAGATGATGCAGCTGCGTTCACGACATAAGAACATTGAAATTTCGGTAACATGTCCTACTTTCATCTGTCCGTAGGAGGAAATGAACATATGAATGAATGAACAGTTTTAATTTTTACTTAACTTGTTAGTCCTGGTCTTCGCGAATAAATGTAATTCGTTAGACATCGTATCTCCTAATAGTGATAAATTCTGGTCGTTCTATTAGTAGCCAAGAAGAGTTTCTTAGTTTAAGTTTGCATGTGTATAGTTCTGGCATTTTGGAACAATATGAAATGAGCATCAGTCACTTACAGTTATCGCATTCTCATGGACTTTCCAGTCGGCCCCTTTCGAATGGCAGAAACACTAGACTCGAGTTCCGCTCTCATTAGAGCTCGTCGGTAGTGCATATCATCGCCACTGCCGGGACTTGAACCACGGACACGTTGTTCATGAGGCAACCGTGTTTACCACTGCACCATTGACCTCACATTAGGTGCGACTTGTAGCTGTCTTTATTTGCGTACACCAAATCAGTATTCGCCCACCGTGCGATTTAGGCCAGCCAATTGAAGCATTTGCAGTTAGTGTTCAGCTTAACAGATGAATAATAGACATTCTAAGTACGCGGCCCAAGTGGTTAAGTTCATGCATGTTTAGCAAACGGACATATGTATGATTACTACCTATCATTCCTTTCCTAACTGATTACCAACTACTGTTGTTCAGTGTACATGACTAAGTGCAAACATTGGCAATCGAACATATGAACGCGGTTTGGCTCCCCTATGTTAGGCGGTCATGATTTGAACCCGTCGCTTTATTTATGCATCCCATGTCTCGGTCTCTAGAGATTAACAAAATTCGTCCAGGGCTATTTCATTTTACACATACAGGGCATAAGAGTGAAATAAGTGAAAGTGTATTTGGAAAGTCCATCAGTTGAAACATTCTTTAATTCCACGTTAGGTATTCTTCAGGCAAAACGAATATAAACACACAGGTGCTTTGAATTGGGAACCTACCACGAATAACTGACTATACAACAAAGGCAAGGGCCCACGTAAATGACTCATTGAATTTTCCTCCCGGTCTAGAATGTTCTACGTAGCCAAATGGGAGATATTCAGTAGTAATGTTCATTTGAACAGATGTATTGAAGCAAAAAAACTTCACAAGTAAAACTCGGTCTATTGGTAGACGTGTAAAATAGGAAATGTATAGAACGGTTTTGGAATTTTTTACCTGGTTGAACAAATGTATGTTGGTGCCATGTTAAGGAAGTGAAGAAAAGGACAACTCAAAAAAACTGACACGAAATGCTTATCAGGCACACTAAGGGTCAGGGAATAATAAAACCAGGAGTGTTCTCATTGTTATTTCACTAATTTCCTCGAAGGTTGCGGAGAAATTCAGCGTAGGTTAACAGTTCGGTTGAGTAGAATAACATTAGATAAGAATCCACACAACCAGTTATAACCCTACACTTCCAGGACCCCATCACGGTTCAAATACATTCTGTTGCGCATATCTGAATAAATGCGCGTACTGTCACGCTGATCAACACTACAAACAAGCCCACATGTGTTCCGATTGACGGACAGCCAAGTGGAAGCCAGAAGGACAAAAGCGCAATACGTGACTTTTTCATCTTTCCCGAATCTGCTACCAGGTTAACAAGAATAATACACAGATAATTCCACACGCATAAGAAACAAAGTTGAGAAGAATCTGTTCAGGACTCAGCGATAATACGAACAGGGCTAAATGAGGTGTTAATGATGCTCTCCACAATGTACCAATACTCGGTTGCCGATCTCAGCAGTGGTTAGACACATCATCCGCAGACTGTGATAATTCAGGTCTACGGACAGCTGCAAATCAAGCGATGTCGTAGGCAGTTTTGCTACCTCTGTTCTGCCTATTCACACTCGTGAGCGTAGATGATGGCAGAGTTGTGATCGAACTCGTTTTATGCATGTAACCATTTATATCTTAGACCATCTGACATGGGCATCCAGTACTGCAGGACAGCGTTAATCAACAATGAGTTTGGTAGCCAGAAGTAGTTTCAAACTTCCAACGCCGTGGGCGGAATTGAAGAAGTGAATATCTAACAAAGTAATTCATTTCCCTCGTCAGCACATTATTCATTCCCATCGGTCCTGTGCATCAATTATTTATGGCCGTGGTGTGGTATGAAAACAACTAGCATGGTTATTACTGATTATTGGGATATTGCATTTCCTTGGTCAAATTAATCAAGGTGACAAAAGAACGGTATTACGATTCATCCCTTCAGCTGCACACCAAAACCCATCAGAATATATAAAACAGCCCACGACAACAACGGCTGAACAAAATCAAAGTGGGATTGTAAAGGTCACTGCCAATAGAAATGGATAATACGAATCGTCAATGTTTGGTCAAAAGACGCTGATTGGTTTCGCCAACGAATGACGAAAAACTGCTTACAAATGTTCTATTCGGTTTGGTACGCAGACAGATGATTAAAATCGTACGAGAATCCTGATGCTATCGGTCACCCAACACACACTGGAGACGGATCATATTCTCATCCCGATCAATCTGTTCTTTGTGTCGCCCCGGCATGCAAAACTCATATTCTGGTCACCAATAAAGTTGTTTTAATGGAGTGAAACTAATTAGCGTCTTTTGACCAAGCATTGACGATTCGTGTTATCCATCTCTCTTGGCAGTGACCTTTACAATCCCACTTTGACTCTGTTCAGCCGTTGTTGTCGTATGCCATTGTTATGTATTCTGCTGGGTGTAAGTATGCGACCTGCAGAATAATTCGAAATGTTAACATGCTGTTGTTTTGTTGTCACCGAGTCAGTTGTCCATGTAAAATAAAGGTTAGGAGAAACATTTTCGAACGTACGGAAGTAATGCTGGTTGCGTCAGTACCCTTTGGATACAAATGGCGAAACAATGCACAGTACCAGTGTTGTTTCTGTGATCGCTTGTAACTAGCCAATTATGTTGCTATATGTCAACATTTCGTTCATTCTTATCTGTTGCAAACGTAAAACTTGCAAGTTATGTGCTTAATACAGATACAGACAAACAGTGTTTTCTGATTATGGTTTCAAACATGTGCGCAGCCTTTCGCCTACACACTTCATAAGAACCCATCTAGAGGTTCCCGCACATGGCTTGAAGTTCCAAATGCTACCCAAGAAAATCATTAAACTGAATATACAATTTCAGTTTGAATATGTACATGATCGGCTAAAAGAAGTACCGCCTATATCTTCTGATGAAACAGGCTGGTTCCGTGCAAAATTGATGGCATTTCCAACCAGTCTAAGGCAGGAACACTATAGGATCATAGAATGATTAGGAAGAATGCAGCACGGTATTTCTTGAGCTGAATAACGGCTGAGGTATTGCCATTGTGACCGGAGAGGAAGTGAACAACGTATTGGGGGATCAGTGGAAGTTCAAAGTAGGCCGAACAGCTGAAAACGATACATTGCTGGAAAGCAAATAGTAACACAAATTCGGTTACTACTGTTACATGAACACTTTTGAAACACAGTATAGGCAGTTGAAACCAACTGGCAAGGAAACACGTCGGTGTACCTCTATACACGATCCTGTGCATGAACAATTCTGGTTACTGTAAATTTGTTCATGGGCTAGTGGACATTTTAGATCCTGTCCGTGAGGTTTTATCACTACGTTGTCTGTCTCGCCGTTTTTAATTAGCAGAAACCGTAGAACGCACTTTGGTGGGTACCCAAGTAATGTATTTCATGGATAGTGATCTCCTTTTACGAATGTTCCCTTTCATGAGACATTTGAATTTTCGTGCCATTTTAACTCCAGTCAGAACTGTGACTTGAAAGGACCTGCATACGGTCAGATAGACGGAGTTACTATGGTTAGTTCGTTACTCGTGACACTAGCAGACGTCTTAGGAAAGATTGGGCGGCAAGTCTCGGATTATATATAGCCAAATAATTGTTGTATAAACGATACATTGATGACATCCTCATTTTTACCGATGTTCACTCCGAGTTGTTCTTCGACTTCCTTAATAATATTCACCCTAAATTATGTTTACCTCACGAAGTTGAATTGAACCGTAATTCGACTTCCTTGAAGGTATTCCTTGTTGGACACGCGGATGACAAGCTACAATGTTCAGTCCATCGTAAACTAATATGCGGTGGTCACTGCTTTTGATTTTTCAGCCTTTCTTCAATTAATTACAAAGGTGGTTTGGTCAAAACACCATTTCATAGAGCCAAGCGTATTTGTACTCCCTGATAAATTACAGACAAGAGAGGCGATACTGAGGAAGTCTCTGCTAGTAAACAGATATCCTGAACAATTCACTCAGACACATAACAAGATCAATATGAGGACTGTAGCCATATTTATGGTTCAGAAGTAGGATATACTCTTGTTTGCGCCATTCAAAGATTACCATTTGGTGGACGATATCTTGCACAAAGTTTGCTGTAGCTCGGACATAAGCAGTTGCACACTTGCGCTTAGTTCGAAACACCACATGAACGGTTCTCCAAAGTCGCGAACGCAGTTTGTCAAACCGTTCTATCTCCCATTTTGTTTATCAGTTAACTTGTAGTTACAGCGATCTTTAAGTAGATGGAACAGATCGACAGCCATCGCAACGAATGGCTGAACACATCCTGATATGGCTGAAGTAACTGGTGACGCACCAGCTTCAACTTGGTGTGGTGATTGCTGGAAATCTAACGTCATCGATTGCTAGACACATGATGATAGTAGGTCACCAGGTTGACCCGGCAACCTAATTCATGATACTGTCGTACGGTCGAAACCCGAAGTTATTGGACAGCTTTGTGTGTACAGATGTGGCTGAGACAGTCTATCGGGTTACCCTGGTCCTAATTGCATAATACTTGATATCAGTGGACGCGTTTGGTCGGCTTGTCGTTATTTGTATGATGTAAATAACTTACATATTTTACGTTTGTGACTGGTGAGAACAATCTATAATTTAACATATTGCAACCTACATCCTCCTTCTGCTCTCGTGAAAACGGTTATGCAAGATATGATAAGGTAATTAAACAACTTAAATTGGCGACCTATCTCCGAGGCTTGTTTCGAGGTGGAAAACGTTACTTCGTTAACGTTCATTGCGTCGTTCTTCGTTTGACTGCCAATGTATGTGGGTTTATAGTTTCTTCTGACGTTATAACCCAAAGGTGGTAAAATAAACGATGTAAAAACAATCCAGAATCACACAGAATAATTATTCGGGCGGGGACCAGCCCGCTTAAAGCAGCGGCGGGAAGAACGCGTTTGATTCATATTCCTACTCATGTGACTGCATTTGAAAGGTCATTTGGGAAACACTGGTTAAGTCGAAGCTGATTGAGGTAAGTGTTATTTATTCTTCGTTGTATATAGATGCCTCCGACGTCTCTCAGATATTTCATGGTCATCAAGTCAAACGAAACGGTAAATGCCCTGCACAAAACAGATATAGCTCGGATTCAACATCACTCAACTCTGATCGCGGCTTCCGCATTCACACAGAATTTCCGGCAAGTAAAAGTTGTATTATATGGCATGGAATAATTATCATCTTTCATTTTTCACATAGTGATTAAGTGGTTTACTGAGGTGACTAGACTTGAAGAAGGTAGTTCCCTTAATCATCAGGAGATAAGTATTTTCCACTTTCCTTCAACCAGCCCAATTAAACCCACCGATTGCGAAGTCTATTTGGACATGCTTACATCGATAGCCTGTAGATGTCACTGTGTTGTGACCGCAAAAGATGCTTGACCTGTGAATTCGTTTATTGCACAGACTCCCGTATACGTCGTGTCAAAAATTGAACCATAAACGCGTACACTCATTTGCGCGGCAGACATGCATTCACATACATTGGGTGACAGTACTTTGTCATTCGGCTTGGTGGAATTTCTCCCATAACGCGTACACACTATTCCGATAGTCTCTTTTTGTCCGTCGTCTTCCTGGCGTTCGGAGCTTGCCCTTTTGTTCCTGAATGTCGCCTATGAGCAATATACTACTTGTGAGTAGTATACGACTCACAACGAAAATGCCTGTAATACAACAACTGTATTTCCTCTGGGTAACACATGGTAGTCTGCCAAAGGTTGTCTATATATAGACAAATTCTACTGGCACGTGCTGTTCTTCCGAATTTATTGCATAACCTATCTGTTTTAACCGTTTCCTTGACCTTGCAACTAACGTCGTCAGTCGCAAAACATGATCAGCTTTGCGCCATTCTACAAAGACTTCTTGTTTGCCATTATTTACGGCCGAATAAAATTGCAAAAGGTCAACATCTAATTTTATACTTTAACTCCCACTCGGTTACTCATGTCATTTTACCTTATAAATCTATAGTGTCATCTAAGGGCTTTAGGCAGACTGCGTTTCTACATACTTTCAGTTAATGTACTTATCAGCCGCGCCGATCCAATGAGTCGGAGATAAGCGACAAAATTAGGTTGCAAATATGAATTTCCTTACCACAGTTCAGTGTGAACTGCAGGCGAACTTACACAAGCGGTCAAGAGACCAAAATAAACACGTTGAATAAATATGTAAATAAACCAATAATGAATACACAATAAGTATGGATTTGCAGTGACGAATAAACAAAAATAAACTACGATATCACTTATTATTTAATTAATCATTGATATTGTTATATTGTAGTATCAATGCATTACATGAGAGAAACATATTTTTGCAATACACCATCTTTCTGTCTCGGTTGATGACACAGGGTTCCGACCTAATCCCTAGGTATTTTCGTTTCTGCTTAGTGCTGCCAATCCAGTGCTGTTGATGAGTGGCGTTTCCTTACTGATTTATCTCAGTGTTATTCCGCTTTATTTACAATTTTGGTCAAAAGGCAGAATCTCTTTTTCTGATTATTTTCTCAGACAAATTTGTGTGGGCTGATCTCCAAGAGGCTATATCACGTCACTTACTAAAATTTCTCGCAAAAATTGTTAGTCTACGACTATTTTCACCAGGCTCCCATCCACTGCTAATGCGCATGTGTATCCCACAGGCATAGACACAAGATGGACATTTTGCTTTGTGTATTTCTGTACTTCTTGGTTCAGCAGGGCGTGGATATGCCCAAGCTTGAACAGAAGCGCAAGCTGTTTACAGGGCTATGACTAGTTTCCACAAATACCCTTTTGGGTTCACAAATTCAAATTATCTCTTATCATGGAACATTGAATTTTATTTATCACCTTCATAAATCACCGACCGAACCCTCAACAGTCACGATTTTATAGCGGAGCATTGATATGTCAGCATACCCTTATGACACTAGGTCAAGCGAATCTGACTTCTGTTTCGAAAAATCTCATTTCTTTCATTTCGGTTGAATGCATCTACAAAACAAAGTCGTCAGGAGCTTTACACACTTGGATAGGGACTTACAGCTGCTCTCGAGGATATTTTATCGTATTTTTTAACGACGGCACTGTCGTAGCTACTATGTTCCTTTTAATAATTTCAAGCAGTTTGCATCCTGGTCACCTTGGTCATTCCAAGTCACTCAGGTGGATTTTATGGTTGAATTCGTGTGAGGTTTGGTAGCGCGTACATGTGGATTATCGTGGACCAGTTTTGGACAAATGCTTTACCTTGATCATGGGGGTGTATTTCATAACTTTACAACGTGCTCATTTTACAATCAATGTGTTTAGAAAGACTGTTGAGAAAGGGAGTTCTCTGTAGTCATTTTTCCGCAGAAAATGTAGTTGATTGGCTGGATGTATTGGGCTGCTGGCTGCACCCAGACATCCTCAATTAACCAAAGCAGCTGAAAACTTTGGGCGAGCTTTGAAAAGTGCTATAACATCTTTCCGTGCAGCCACATTTACTGAGCTCGGCAAAAATGCATATGTTTTTTCGATGCAACATAGGAGTACAAATTGTGACAATGGGGAAAAGGTCAGCTAAACTATCCGAACAACGTACGTAGTTTTTCAAGGCAATGAACCGCGACGCTCAGGAGAAAAAGTACTCGTATAGTACTCGCATGCGTTGAATACTCGACCTGAGCAATGGTTCCGTGTACCACAGACATGTTGGTAAAATTGCATACAAGTTACCTAAGATTGAAGATATGTGATATGATAATGAAAATTCTCTTTGAGGTTTTAATTTAGTTCTGGAAGAAATGGCAGCAATTGAACCGGTGCAGACAAGAACTTCTGAGTGTCTAAAGAAGAAGGGAAGTCTTCACCATAATAATCCAGACGTTCATTTAAACGGTGGCGGGTGTTATGGTTTTAAATTATAAGTGAACTTTGTGCTGCGGTTGTTTAACCGCATAATTAATTACGTTGTGCATAGTTCTGTCAAAATTATTTTATTGGTTCACTCGCTGTGTTTCTGCCATCGCGTAGAAACCAGCTCAGGGTTTGAGATAAATGCATTCGCGTATTTCGAGCTACCATACAACAATAGGCTTTAGATAGAGAACATTCGTGGAAAAAGTAGTAAATTGAACAATACTCGACCGAACCGCTACACACAAGGCCGTATTAAACAATGCAGCGTTTGTGTGCGGCAGCATATTTCCACACACCCGAGGTACGGTGAAAGGATTTAATAGAGAAGAGGTACCTGTACAGTTAATCGGCACCAACAAATAAAAAATCTCAAAGTAAAAATGTTATGCCTCTGCAACAGATCACGGGCATGAAAAACGAATATACGAGTGGCTGGACCGAATCTCTACACTAAGCGGGAGGTGAGGTTGTGCTATTAAAGAGACCAGGCGCACCAGCTGATTATGCCACTTGAAGAGACAACCGTACGACCTTGCAAATCTGATTGAGCAATAAGACAGACCTTCCTAATGAGTACAACGAATGTTTGCCAAATATACAAAGCAGTGAACGCACAGCTGGTGAATCGTTTTCCGAGTTACCAGTTCGTACGACTTGAAAGCACAGAGTTCTCTAGGTTATGGTGGAACATATGCACAATGGAATTAAGACGGGGCCATGACAATGCACACATGGACGGGTACGTGCCATCAGATGTCACTATCTCTGTTACACCTAGTGTCGTGATTCAAGAACGCGGATAGCACAAGGGTTGTTTGTTCGACAAAGCAATACACGGGTTAAGCTTTTAAACAAGACCAGAGACAAAACCACTCGTTTGGAGGCGGTATTCGGTCCCAGACCGTCTCGGCTGCCACACACATCAATGCTCAGTTCCACTAAGTAGCAGGGACCATTATGGACGATGCTGCACTTTGATGCTCCTTCCTGTGGCTTGTACGATGTCAAAATATATGCTCTGCTACTACTACTGAATAGCCGCGGTATAAGTAGTATAACACGATCGCTCATCTTCACTGCACTAGCAGTCAGGTCAAGTGGAGAGTTTAAACGAATCGTCTATGAGCATGCAAAAGGAGGCAAACGTGTTCGATTGATGACGTCTGAGAAAGTTGTAAGCTTACAGTGCAGAACAGGACATCGTGAGCGTAGGTGACACCTACCTCGTGGTCTGCTTCGATGAATAGAGAGGATAGGGTCCGGTTTTGGAGAACAGCTGATACATCCAGAAGACCAGTTGGGTTTGCGACCAATTTGTAATGTGTTCACCGATCCGAATACTCAGAGACCTAAGTTGTTCCTAATTCTCAAAGTGGCACAGCGTCCACCGCCGATTAATGCACCGGAACAAATGAGCTGGTTACTGTCAGGCTGTGTAAAGCTAAAAAATGGCCACACTTGAAGCGACAAGTAATCAAGATAACGTTTAACGGTTTCAAGTCCAACAATAAGCTGGGATCTTCGTGACTCAGTCAATGGTGAGTAACTGGTCCAGTGATCCGAATGTTACCGCTGCTTTGACAAGACTCTCTCTGAAGTACAGCTAATGAGATGGTGGTGGTGACAACCGCAGATCTCAGCTTGTTCCCACCTGCAAGTCACGTTCGTCTACAAGGTGTAAGCACCTCGACGTTGAATCCGGGTTGAGAAGTAAAGACCTTAAGTATTAAGCCTTGTTGCTTTTTCTTGTACTCCTTCAAAACTAGGGTTTGCTACTAATTCCCCTTCCATGGCATGTAACAATTAAGTACCGGCGTTATAACCAGTGATAGGCTGTATTCGATGACGACTACAAAATTAAACAAAGCATTAGAATAAACGAGCAAAGCCAACCATTTTCAGCCGTTCTACAAAGAAAACACACTTAAACCAGGTACAAAGTAATTGTGGATATGGTTAGCGGATAGCATGTTACAGGCTATGATTTTAACTTCGCAACTCGGGCGCGCCATTGGCAGGCCTCGTGTAAATGATATAATACGCAGACAACGGAATCGAACCATAAGTACAACTTATATAGTGATAATCCTTATCACCTTCTAGATTGAATTGTAAGAAAGCCATATGCTCAACACGTGAATCATAGGTACGAAAGGCGTGTTAGCATAACGTGACCTTAGAGAAAGTGCGCACATCTAGTTGAGCCATATTTGATAGTGCACCAGTTGAATCCCCCTGTTATGCAATCGCTTCTACGGTGTAAGCATGTACCGTGATATACAGGGTTCATTTTAATAGAACATTCCCATCTGAATATGGTTTTGTCGTTATGAATAGTAGTAGGTCACCCAACCGTCCCTCCATCACGCAGAGACGTAAACCCGTTTGAGCACCAGATTAACACCGTCAGGACTAAGTCAGGCTGGCAAATGTACTGTTTAAAACGCGTTGCTCTGAGAAAACTGATCATGAAACCAGTAAAACGGTAGGGTAATAGTGTAAAGTAGAATAGTCCGTGAAAAACAAAAACAGGCGCGAATGACGTAGACAATGAGCATTTGAAATGAAAGTGGACGAAGGATTTCTCACGGAAATTAACTCATGCGGTGACTAAAACCAACTACCAAATTACACGGTTCTTCATGTATGGACATAAAAAATGTTTAACAAGCAGAAGTCACGAGAAACTACAGGGGGAATGATAAATTTTTGTTGCCGGATAATAAACTGTTTGGATAGCTGAAGGCACAAAATGAACACGTAGATCGGATAGCAAAAGAACTACAATATAAGTGAGATAACAACACAAATCCATTGCTCAGAGAGTCAAGCAATGACTACGGTCAACGAAAAAGTGGAGCAATTGTAAGCGAACATAACGGTGACAAGGGGGAAAGAGCAAACAGATGTATATCATTGGATGAGAATTGCAAGGTCGTTTGGGTGTGATGCAGTACCCAGTGGGGTACAAGAATAAGGAAGACTCCACGGCTCAACACTTTGGCGTGTGAATGAAGCAGAGATCATACGACGCAGCATCTTGACCTAGGTTTCGTCTTCGCTTTTGGACCAGGCGTTTTACTATTGATTTGCCGAACCAGGTCATAAAATACCTGTGAAGTCGTTGTGAAATAGGGGGTAACAGTTAAGGAACATTCTAGTACAATTAGTGGACATGCAACGAAGTGAGTAAGATGAACGATTACAGCAACGTATTATCTAGATCTACTTACATTTAAACCAAGTAGAGAAACGCTCCATGCATCCCAAGGGGTGAATTGTATATGATATATATATATATATATAATACATATATATATATATATATATATAACATCAAAAACGACCAAAAAGTGTTAGACTCCAACAGTTTGAAAGTAAGCGTGTGTTCGAAATAGATGGGGTGAAAAAAAATAAGAAAAGGCAATGAGGAGCAAGAGGCTGATGAACTGAGAGAATCGTTCATTTCAACGAACCTTAATAATATGTGATGATAATTATAAT
>LUCH01004829.1:17691-37917 GCA_013368495.1 Paragonimus heterotremus
CCCACTTTTTATCGGTCCACACGAATGCGCATTCCCTCCCTGCGGATAGTTTTCAGCGCTTTCTCCACACTACGAGGGACCTTAATCATGATCGACGAGACCGACAGGTAGAGATACACTCAACGGCGGAGGCATCCGCGATTCCACTAGTTATAACTCAAACTCCACTCCCTCTTGAATAGGATCATCATAATAACACATTTCGGTAGGTTCGCTGCCACAGACCCACTTGGTCCTCATCTGCCTTAACTGTGCAGGCATTCTACCAACTGGGAAGGACTTTTCTAAACAGCAAGTAACTCTGTCAACCAGTTGCCCCACAATAAAAGCGTGTGAATAAAGCAATAAAAAAACAGCTTACCTGCAACTCACATTGTTATAAACCGGCCTTCATGGGCCTGGTTCTATCTCTGGCACAAACCAAAATCTGTCAATCACAACCAGATTTACTCTGCACCCATTCTTTGTTTTGACGACGGCACTTAGTTAGGGTTTTATCTATTGATGTCGTGCTCAGCGTTTTTGTGGTTGAGTGAAAAAAATATTTGGGCCACGTTGGTTTCACCTCTTTGTAACACCGGTAGACAGCCTGGGACTCAGAAGTGAGGTGGAGTTTAGCTAATGGGGAGAAAAGTGATTTAAACTCACAACCCCTGAACAGAGAGCGGTGTGGGAGTGAATGCATGTTGTTGTAGTTGCCACACGTGGTATCACCGCTCCTGGTCTGCAGATGACGATGTTTAAACGCTTTAGCAATCTGGTCTCTGATCGGAGGTTCTGAATTCGTACCGAGCAGACATCCCAATCATATGAAAACACTGCTGTATTTGAAACCGGGAAGGGAGGAAGTGTGCGTGGACTTGAAAGGTTCACAGGTTGATAGGTCACCATCTTGCGAAATGCATCAATACCATCACCCAGAAGACACTGGGGTGATGCCAACCGACCAGTTTTCACTCTTAACCAGAAAACCTGTGCCCCCCACTCCATATATTACAATCGAAGAGCTGACCATGTACATCTGTGTGACATTACCTACGGCATGCTAGTATATGTACACGGTCACTTTGTCACAAGTGTAACCTGAAACGCTGACTGCAAGACAAAAACGAGCCCATGCGCTGCCACATTCTTGTATGCCACTACTGCCTGCCAATCCTTGTTTACAACGCTGAAGAAGATCTGAAAAGATCTTCTGTCACATTTTGCCCAACCGAATTTTGAAACAGATCACAGTATCCCTACAAACCACTTTATCTGGGAGCTTGTTCCACTCGTTCACAATCTGGTTGCTAAAGAAGTTTGCTCGTACGTCTTGACGGGCCCTGCTTTTTACCCGTCAGAGACTGTAAACTCTAGTGATGGCATCTTGACCCACTTGTGCGAATAAGTCTGTGGAATTTACGCCACTTATGCTTACAGCATTCTGAAGGTCTTGATAAGATCACCTCTCACTCTCCTCCTTTCTGTGGAGTACAATCGGTTACGATAAGGTTTACCCTTAAATCCCATAATCATACGAGTTGCTGCACTCTCTCAATGCGCTGGATATCTTTACATAGGTAGGGAGCCCACGCCTGCATGCAGTGTTCAAGATGAGGCCGAACAGTGGTACTGTGTAGCGGCAGGAATACTTCCGGTTGCCTATAGACAAAACTCGCCTAAATTTAAACAGCTCATTGCGGGCTCCTTGTGCAGCCGCTGCACATTGGGCTGACGGGCTGAAGCCGTTTTTGGTCAGTACGCCCAGGTATCATGCCTCTTCTACGCATTCAGTAGTGAGTGGGCTTTGTAGATCGAGTACTTCCAGAGGTTTGGAGCTCCCACTCAGGACGTGACGCCTGACGGCATTCAGTGGAAGGTTCCATTCAAGAAACCCCTCTGCTACTGCCCCTAGATCCTGAGTTAATGCGGCACGATTTGTAAACCCTGCTATTTTAAAATCATCTGCATGTACGACGCACGGGTTGCTGGGCTTGCTGACTAGATCATCTTCGACAGCAGGAACAAGAGTGGACCCAAAACGTATCCTTGAGGGACGCCACTATGGGCTGTGCCTATCTCAGAGAATCCGCTCTCAACTTTCGCCTTGAAAACCCTGTTATGTAAGAAATCTTCCACTCCGTCAGTCACTACGTTAGAGATACCAAACCATTTCAATTTATGGGTGAGATAATGGTGATTCACTGAATCAAAGGCTTTGCTGAAATTCAAGCAGCAACCCCTAACTTTCCGGTCTTCGTCCAATCGTTCCGTGACTTAATCCATGAAATACAAAAAAAATGGATGGACAGGATTTTCGTTTCTGAAATCCGTGTTGTGCAATGCTAAGAAGACCGTTTTCAACAAGAAACGACGAAACTTTGTCCCTAATTAGCCATTCCAGGCATTTTCCAGCTACACTTGCCAGGCTGACTGGTCTGTAATTAATTTGTTTGTCTCGCGAGCCTCTCTTACAAATAACGACCACCGTGGCTACGCGCCACTGATATGAGATTTTTACCTCTCTTAAGGAGGTCATAAACAGCTTTCATAGTGGACACTGAAGAACCTACGCTAACTGTTTCACAACGCTCAGATGGATGCTCTCAGCTCCTGCAGATTTTAAGGGCTTAGAGGAGCCCAGGACCTTCTCAACCACTTTCTTATTGAGAGGTATTTGGTTCATTATGCTGTGAAGTCTGGACTCTACCGATGTTCGCAGAATCTTGTTGCCATCGTCCCGCCTGTGAACCCTCTGGAAGGATTTACGAACGTTCGCGGCGAACCTGCAGACAAAATCTATTCATTCATTACCTAACCGTTCAAGCAACAATTGAAGACGCTGAGTAGTTGGACGTGAGTGAACGTCAAGCACAACCGCACTGCAGCCGTCAAAGAGGATGAATGGCGACGGAAACTCCAGCCAACCTTCAGAATCCAAACAATCACCAGAATGGTTGGGCGGCGTTCCCAATGGCAACGGTTGAACCATTGCCCTCCTAGTGATTGTAAACTACATTAGTGAAAATGACGCGGATTCATTGTACATGCACGAGTAAAACTGCCATATCTACACCGATCCACTAACTTTGGTAAATTTACAATAACAGGACAGTACAAGTAGACACGGTGGTACTGGTAAGTCGGCCCTAACTCCGCAGGAAGTTCAGAATTCTTGGGACGTCGAAGGTGATCTCACTACATGAGCCCTCCAGAAGAGTGACTGATATAGGAGACCTTCTACCTATAGATTGTAAGATTGAGCAACAGTTGCTGTCTTGCTGGTCAGCCGCGCACGAGCAACCCAACCTGGAAACGCTTCCTGAGGACGTGGCAAGGAGTGTGATTTCCTCATTGGACATGCACAGAGAACTACGGCTTCCAAGGCTCTTTTTTCTTGAGCCCAGTAACCGCTAATATACATCGCGTTGGATCTAGAAACACGGAATTATGAAGTACCTGGAAGGCAGAGAAAAATGCAGACAGCCTCCGTAACGCGTGCCCTGCAGCGCCTGAAGGTACCTACAGTTATGTGCAGATATCTTTTGTGCAAAACGAGTCAAGGACTAGTACCTACGTGAAAGAGTTGGTCGCTTGTCGACGCACGTGTAAAATACATATAATGAATTATCGTCCTTACAATGATGGAGGAACAGGAAAAGCAAACGACTCAAAATAACGTGGAAGTATTCGACGCGCTTCTCTGAACGGGTCGTAAGTTGAGAAGGGAGATCTTCGGGAATAAAAGAGGGGGACAGCGCCCGGACTAAGAAGCAGTTTGAAGTAGATGTGGGCAATTCGGATGGTGATTGTGTCGTCAATGTTGGAGATGAGCCAGTAAAAGCAGGTTGAATACGGTCAATTGAGACCGTGAGGTGTTGTCCAAAACAATCGCTTAAGTTTTTGCAGGTCATTCAATCGCAAAGTCTGTTAGCAGAAGTACGTACTTACAAGTGTTGAGGGAAATAGGACGAGGACTGTTAAATAAGTGTAGCACTTGCTTGTGGCGATCACATGCAGTTGGATAGTCCGTTAACTTAGTCCTGTGCGTCGACAAAGGCTTTGTTTGACGGTTGAAAGAGCTCAGCTAACAGGCACACAAACCGACCGCAGACGAGTGACGCTAGAGTCGTATTTACATCTTTGACACAGTTGTGAATACCACGTAGAACTGGCTTTGGAGCATCCGTCCAATCCATCCACTCGTGAGCGTGTAATGAAGACCTCAACTGACGATGGAAACCCTCCACGAGTTCATTCGCTGTTGGGCGATATGCTGTGGTGAGTAACCGGTGCACGCAGTTGGGAAAATAAGGCTGATTCGAATTGCGTACCGCGATCAGTTGTATCGACAGACGGGCAACCAAAACGTGCGATCCAATGCTTTACATAAGCGCGAGCGACAGACGCTGGTGGTGGGTCTGACAACGGAATGGCTTCTGGCCAGTGGGTGAGTTGGTCAATACATGTGAACATGTGTGTGTAGCCTCGAGAAGGTGAAAGTTGTCCGACCAGGTCCTGGTGGATATATTCAGGACGATCGTCGGGAGCTGGAAAATCTCTCAGAGGACTGCACGTGTCGGTTGACCCAGGAACGTTGGCATGCAAAGCAACAACAGGTCTGGATTCATGTTAGGCTAGACGAGTCGATCCGCAATCAGCCTTGGTGATGCGCGTATTCCTGGGTGTGACGGGTTTTACAGCGCTTCGAAAACTGCCCTTTGTAACGAAGGTGACCCGACTGACCTGGGCTATCCCAGCGTGTTGTCACATATAATGGTACCAGCCGAAGATGTCAGTGGCACTGTGACAATGCGTAGTTTCGTGCGTTTTAGATCACCCATAAACGTGCCATCAGAGTGTTGTTGTGCACCTATGTTGAGATGTGAAATTGGGTTCGAGGCTGCAGACACGCTGTGCATTTGTGACAGGGTATCGGCGGCGAAGTTTGCGGCCCCGGAAACATGGTGAATGTTCGTAGAAAATTAGGCTATGTAGTTCAGCTGTCAGGTTTTTCGAGGTGAATGTCTATCGCAGTAATTCCCCAAGGCGTACAGGAGAAGTTTGTGGTCAGTGAAAATAATGAAATCACCGCCCCCGAGTACCTGGCGAAAATGGCGCACAGCCCCATAAACAGCAAAGAGTTCAACATCGAAGGCGTTGTATTACGCTTCAGTATAGCTGAGGCGTTGAAAGAAGAATGAAATTGGCTGCCAAGTCTCACGAAATTTTTGCTGTTAAACCACACCTCTGGCTGTGTCTGATGCATCTAAGAGGATGCTGATCGGTGCATCTGGTTGCTGGTAGTGCAACATGACTGCAGAGGCGAGTGCCCCCTTTATGGTAGCAAAAGCCGTAGAGGCTCTGTGGGTCAGGCGCAGAGAACGTTTGCTGCCTCGAAGTAAATCATTCAGTGGATGCACAAGCTTGGTGCAGTTGGGAGTAAATCGCCGGTAGTAGTTCACAAGTTCATCGAAGCAGCAAAGATTAGGAATTGTGCCGAGAAGTGGGCACGATTGAATAGCCTTGACCTACAATTTAGCAAAGACAGGGAGGTTGTAAACGGCGACACAAAGATTGCTCACCAAGTATCCTGCAAACTTGTTAACGTATGCACAGGCGCAGATGCGCGTGCCACCCCGAAGTTGGACTAACAGAACGCCTAGGAAAAACTGACCGAGTCCAGCCCCACAGCCATTCTTAGTTATAGTTCTTATTTCCGGGGCTCTTGTTTGCACTTCCCTTCCTCTTTTTCGCAAGGTCACATGAGCTCTCCATAGAATGTTTGCAAACTGTCTGAGTCTGTTCAGTAAGTTACCAGAGATCACATAATTTTCTCATGACACCTAACACCAAATGTATGCATTCTTGGAGACCTGGCCTGCAGTTCACATCAGTAAATGCAGACAGAATGTCCCCGGGTATTCGGTTTACCGAGCTGACTACGCCCAAATGAGATTGGAGGGCTCTGCGTCCTTCATTCAGTGATACCTCCAACACCCACGGTTATACGTGGATTTTACTCCCCTGATGAATGTGACGCTCTGTGACTTCAACTAGCGTTGCGTGGTCAAGACTTACTCCGAATGAGGTTTATTTATCTTCCTCCCTCGTCTGACGTATCCGACGACGATGCTCTTTCCGTAAACCCAGACAACTTCCTAGGACTAGAAAGCTCTACTCATCTCCTTATTATGGGTGACTGACTCACCCAAGATGAACTGGGAATCAGTTTTTCACCAGGACTATGAAAGCGGGTTTTCGATTCGCTTATCGACGTTGATACTACGGAGAGCGTGCACACAGCTTATCAACGCTTCGACGCGACATCGCATTGGTCAGATTTCCACGCTGCTCGAACTGGCCACCAATAATGAGAGCCCCTGACAGACAGAGTGGTTATCAGTTCCCCATTTGGACACAGCGACCACACTCTGCTCATCTTTGATCTTATCTGTCACTGATTAAAACAACTAGCAAAAGAGTCCACAGTAAGAAATTTTCACCAGGCTGATTTCAACCGCCTGAACAGTTATCTAGTTCCACTTCTTGATTATGATTCCTTGGAGCAGAACTGCTAAACGTTTCAAAGCGTGGTTCAGAAGGCGGACGGCTCATTTGTACTGCACAAACTGTGCACTTTCTTTTATCGGTCACCCCTTTCAGGCAAAATACGTGGTATTCTCGATGACCGCTTCCATTTATTCGCAGAGACTAAGCTCAAAAAACCTCGGAGGACCGAAGCGCGGTCCACATTGTTCGAAATGGGCGAGGGCGGGAAATTTGGGAACACACCGGGGACGTACGAGTAAAGATCCCCCTCAGAGCCCAGGGAAATATAAACTGCTTATTTAAGCATACCCGACGACAAAAACAGATAAACTCCCGGCTATTTCTTTGTGACTGCCCGACGGGCATACTACACCTAGTTCCTTAGTTGTGACCGAATCACTCAGGGAGTACCAGTCAGCAGTCTACAAGGTCGCACCACTGAATTGGCACCCTATCCTTCTGCTGCAGGACTTCGAACGGCCATTTGTTCCCGTTGCTTCGTGTGTTAGATGTTGGAGGTCTTTTATTCGAAGTCACTTCATACAGCACAACGGGTCCTGACGAGATACACCTCAGAATTCTTGAATAAAACAGTTGTTGGTCTGGCAGAACCCCTTTATAAACCGTGCAAACAGATATCTCCGATTAGTATTCTTTCTAGCGCATGGGAAGGAACGACGTTAGCATCAATACTTAACACGGGTAACTGGCATTCTCCAGCTAGCTTTTCGTCAATCAGCCTCACTAACATTCTGTGCGAGATAACCGAGCGTCTGTCAAAGCGTAGCATCATCAACCACTCCTTATCAAACCATCATTTACTGCCATCCAGCAAGCCTTCCTTCCAAACCGGTATTACATAACAATTATGCTTGTTTTCATGAATAGTCGGCGTGTCCCAAGTGGCCCTTTGCGGCACAGATTGGAAGCCTATGATATTCAGGGAGGGGTTTTTCGCTGAGTTGCCTGCTTTCTGGACTATGAAACTTATCACCGCATAGATAAGAAAGCGGTTCAAACGGTTCATCTAGTTGATATAAAACCGCCCCTTTAGTATGGTAATCAAATCATGTACACCGGCCTAAAAAAGGACATTGTCGCTGTTGAGCGTGTCCAGCGGGTTGCTAATAAACCATTCACGGGTCTAAGAAATGTCACGCACGAGCCTCGACGTAAACCTAATGGTTTGTGCCCAATTGAGTTTCGACGACTTCGCGGCGGTCAACTTCTCACACACTTTCTTTTGATTAGGTTTTATAGAACAGTTCTCCACTACAGCCAATTATGACGGCCGGTGAGGGAATTACAGTGAGCTGATCAAGCTTCGTCCTTGGACCTTCCTCAGGCAACCGTTCTTTTCGTACAGGATTATCACCAACTGGAACAGCCTTCCTTCCGAGAACTTTAGCTGCGCTTCTGGAGATAGCCCCGAAACGCTGCTTGATCCTCATTTATTTGAAACATCTTTATGCGAGTGATCTTAATCTAATCTTAGTATTCACTGCAATCCATAGGGGCGGTGCCACGCCCTTCTTTCAATGTCTGCCTTCCAGGTCAACAGACGCCTTCTTGACACTGAGCAAGAGAAGCCGACTGGATAGGAGTACTTCGGACAACTGCCTCGAACCCGTGGATCACTTGACAAAATCACTACTCGGGGAGGTTGACAACTTTGAAATTATACATGAACTGTTGTGAGCGGTTGCGCCAGGAGTCCAGGATAGAGTCGACTTGAGCAAACGAAAACCTAGTATCATGGACACCGAGTTCAGCGACTTCAACATAAACTGTGTTTTCCGGAGTGATAGGATATGGTTCAGAATCTGCTATGTTGAACAAAAACGGAGTTTCTCACAAAAACTGAACTGAACAAGTGACAGAGAAGGGTGTCTGTTCGCGGAATACAAAGAAAAGAAAAAACATTAAGCGAACGATAAGAAGGAAGTCAACAATAGTTTGCATCCGTCCAACCAGTCAACTGATAATAATGACCAAAAACGGTAGCACTGAAGAAGACTTGTAATAGTGACGGATATGCTCGAAGGACATGCGTGCTAATAGAGTAGGAGACGTATCAGTAAAATAGGAACGACTAGCCAACAAGTCACAGTGGGCTAAATTGATTGGGCCAACACATGAAACAGCAAGAACGACAGAAACATTCGGAAGACGGCCGATAGATAATTCCGCACACGGTTTGGGATGACAAACCTTGAGCGTTAATAGAACAGTCGATAAGGGGAGCCAAGAAACTTCACAGTGTGATTACTTCACCAGCCGAAAATCCCACACAGTTGAAGAATACAGAGTTGGTGCGCAGTAACTCCCGTTTGTTCTTGTTGCCGATCAAATTTGGAAGTTAGTGATGGTGGTTTCAAACAAGTGTACAAATGGAGGTAACAAAACGGTATATTCAAAAACGTACAAGAATGAATCAAAAAGTATAACTATAAACCATGTACAATATGAAACTCCTTCATCGGAGCGCTCGTGGATTGAAAAGACCACGAAACAACGGCAATGAAGGCAAACCAATCCGGATGTTTCATAGCCGTGTCAGGTATCGTGATCCGCCAGATGTACAGGCCGTCCCGTTCATGTGGTGCATTGTTCGAGAGAACAAGAGGGCCGCAGCTGGATGTGGCACTGCCGGGGGTGTGGATGGGTGTCTTTCAGTCAACTTCGGGTCAGGTGGATCAACATCCATCTCTATGTTGGCTGGATTTAGTCCGTCAGTGGATACCGATTCGATTCGTCCGGACCTGCTGATGGTGAAGAATTTTCCGTCAAGCTCAACCACCTTGAAGGGACCGAGGTACTATGATTGTAATGCTTTCCTAGTGTTCACTTGGCGTATGAACACAAATTTACATGTGAACAAATCCGCAGATTTTTGTTCCCGGTGCCAATGTTGACATGTCGGTATGAAACAAAGATAGGACATTTGTTGCCGTAAACGTTAAACCTAATACGTACCTTGGCCTGAATGAGTCGATAGTTGAATCAATTCTGCTTGGTCATGCAAGTTGGTATGTAAACTAATACACAAGTAGTACAGCCGATGTCATGTTTAACGGTATACCGTGTTCCAAGCAGAATGAGTGGTTGAATTCCGCCCGATTTCATTGCGTCGGATTGCGCGAATATCGAGGCTCGTAAGTGCTGCTGAATACGCTCGACCAAACCATTAGCGCGAGGATAGTACGCTGTCGTCTCATTGTGCGAACAACTCAATAAACCCTTGACGTTGTGGAAAAGGGGAGATTTGAACTGGGTGTTTCGATCCGTAGCGGTTGAAGGTGGTACACCAAAATTAGCTATCTAGTGCCCCGGGAAGGTTTTAGCGACCGTTTTCGTTGAAACATCTCTAATGGGCATAGCCAGAGGCCAACAGGTGAAACGGCCGATCGTAGTCAATACATACCTGCGATCGTTGGAGCGCGGTATTATGCCAGCGATGTCAAGGTGCACGTGGGTAAAGCGGGCTTCTGGCTGGGGGCAAAGCTAGGTGTGGTGGCCGTATGCCTGTGCACCTTACTCCTGTGGCACTTCACGAACTGTTGTGACCAGGGACGAAAGTGTTTGTCCATAGATGGCCAAAAAGCGCTGTGCAATCAAATTTGTTGTGTCGCGTTTTCCGGGGTGAGATAAACAGCGGAAATGATTAAAAACGGTGTCGGCAAGAAAGTGGGACAAAAGATCCAGGCTTACCCTTTGAAGTGTCGCACAGAATGCCACCAACTTCTGCCGACAGAGGAGGGGTAAATAGTTTCGAGGACTTACAGGTGGAAACGTCCTTTATGTCCTCAATGCACTGCTGGGCAGCAGCCATTTTAAATAAGTCGAAGGAAGATAGCGATTGAACTGAGTTGACAGCAGGGAGTGATAAAATATCAGTACCAACGTTAGCGTCACCATGTAGGTGTCCGATGTCCATGGTGAGTTGGGAAATGTAGTCCAAATGTCTAATTCCACGCTTGGAGTACCGATCAGTTTTAGTGTGTAGAGCGAAGGTAGAAGGCTTGCGATCGATTTGCACAACAAAATATCGGCCTTCCAAAAGATGGCGAAAGTAACGAATTGCCAACTGAATACTCCCAGCAGTTCAAGTCCAAAGGTACCGTACTTTATTTGTGTTGGTTTAAGATTTTGGGAAAAATATGCTAAGGGTTGTTATTCGCCATTTACCGATTGTCCTGGAACTGCGCCAACGACAGAATGTAACGCCTCCGTGTTGAGAAGGAGATCGTCGTCTCAGTCGCAACTACTGATGCGTAGTTTAAGGGTGTAATATAAGTCTTCTCCCCTCTGAGGACCCTACATTGGTTTCAGGTGGGTGCTCAGTGGACCTGCTCTCTTGTCGCAACTTGATATGCGGTCTACCAGTGTGTGAACAGACAACAGAATAATGGTTGGTAAAACGGTGAATGACAGAACGACGGTCAGCGTTAATGGATACCGAATACAAAGTATGCACAACTACTTCGTAATTTTCTGGCCAACCCAACTACCCGATGCTAACGGATGAACACAGAGAAAGACTGGATTTCGGACAGAGCTACCTTATGTCACTCGATCCGAAGACAGCACGGTCATAAACCAGATCATTCTTGAAGAGTTTGTGACCAGTCAATAAACATTGTCAAGTAGTGACACGCCTGGAGATGTATACGTCAGTGTAAACGTATGCGGGGGGATGTCTACAATGTACTTTGTCCATAAATCGTTGAAATGTTTGAGCCATACTACGGTGTCCGAAGTACTTCCTTGTGAACTGGAAAGATCGAAAAGGGAGATGTGACGGCTGTCTTCCGAATGTTCTCTTCGGTTGAAGAGGTTTGGTTTCAGATGCGTACTAAGTCTAATTTAGAAGAATGACAGTGCCAGCGGGTCCTCAATAAAAGTCGTGAATATGCTGTGTGTGGTACTTGTCCAGGATTGTACAGCAATTGAGTGCACTGTAATCACCACAAGATCTCCAACCTCCCAGAGACTTTTTGGGTACCGTTTGCAAGGACGTCACTCAAGAGCCGTTTGAAGGTTGAACTATGCCCAACCGAGCCATATGTTCGAATCAAACCTTGGTTATTTTAGGTTCGTCCGGGTGTAAGAGGCATGGACGAGAGAAGACCGGAGGACAGCGTGTTATGATACGATGTACCGAATGGTGGTTAACCGTCTCGGTACATGAGCACGGCCGAGTTAACGAAGGGAAATTTTTCAGAAGCGTTGCAGAAGACGGTGTTGGTGGAAGGGCGGGTCGGATGCCGATTGATGCGATCGTCCATCGAACACAGTGAACTGTGCATGCAGTGGCGTTGTCAGTTAGCTTACGTTTCTTGATATCAACGGAAAGATGAAAATGTGACATGAACTCGGTACAGATAATTGACGTCTAAATGCCAGCGTGCAGCAATACCCCTTGAAAACATCGCCGGAGACCAAAGTCGACAGTGAGAGACTATTCCCGGAATGTCTTGGTGCGACTTTGAATCGCGGCCTATGAAATTTACTGACCACACTAAAGTCGATCATCTGGTTGCAGCGGAAAACTGCTGAGCTCAATTCCGGTGTCGATAGGAAATCTCAAGCTGGTCGATTGATCCCCGATATAAAATAGGCGACTAGTTCCTGCTGGGACAGCGACAGTCGTCACCAGGACAGAGTAGCTCGCTGGTTTGACGGTGACGCGTAGCGACTTCGGAAATTGCACGATCGGATGCATTTATGTTTGAACCGAAAGTTTTTGCAGTACCAACACCACCTTAATAGTTTGCAAAAATCACATCTTGCACAGCTTTTAAGTGAGTTCTCTTCAGGTGGTTGGTCTGCATAGTCATACTTCCCAAACGGCTGTACATTTCTATCGAAGTTCCAAATTATCCTCATTTGTTGGGGTTGAAGGGGATGAGGACGGAACGGTTGTGATTGCAGCATACAAGGGTTGCAAAAGGAAAGTTTTCGCTACCTTTTCCGTAAAATATGCTAATTTGTCAATATGGGCTGTCCTCATCCATGGCGGCCAATGTGTGACGTATCCCAGATGACAGCTTTTCCGCTAACTCCCGCCTGAAGATGACACCATCAAGCTTTCGCGAGCCCAAAAGATCTCTCGTGCAGCGTGACAGAAGGGATGGGAACTGATGGGCTGGCTCGACTGGACTGAACACGTCGTGTAACACTTTGGCTGCCGACTTCCAAGTCCGTTTTATGATCGCGCCCTCGATGATACTGTTACGACCGTAGGTTTGGCAGACCCGTCCTTCAACGATGACCCCGTCCAAAAGGTTGAAACTTGAGCAAAACCGTAAGCAACCACGATATGAAGAACGAAAGATTGTAGCTGAAATTGTATGAGTGAGAATCACTGTCATCATTGGGAAATAACGAGCAACAAAGTGGATCATCAATCCCCAGACAAGTGAATATTGAGCTGTGTGTAGTTGACAAGTTACACACAACCATAGTCAGAAAACGCTGAACTGGACAGTACCTAGAATCTTGGTGACATAGCGGAGCATATTACTCACGTTCGCACCGTCCTATGTAGACTGTGGATGGAAACAGCCGCATTATAACGTCAAGCGCAGTCGTTTTCTTGAGCGCAAATTGGCCAACTGGTTTCTATTCAAAATGCTGACAGGGAAACAGACTGAATATATCATCCGGATATATAACTAGCCAGCAAACATGGTGGCCTAACTTTCATCAAGATTAACTTTATTATTCAGTATGAAATACAATGCAAACGACATGTGGTCCGGAATTACAAATTCATTAATATTTTCCAAATCATGAGGAAATTAACGTTTCTGCGAGATAGAAAATACGTATTTCACCAGGAAAATTCCAATGGATTCATATGCAGAACGCAAAGTTAAGCCCGATGGCCAATAGTGTGCACTTGCATGGAATACAGGACACATTTTTATAACAACAGAGCTAATATGATCCGTTTTCCAGTGTAGCTGATTTTCTCTTTGCAGCACAATCAGCGGGCTCAATAAAATAGCCGTTTTCAGCTCACCTAGCCGTTTGAACACCATGCACACAAACTACACTACTGCCCAGTTAAAATTGACTTATCTCAACGGTCTAGACAACACTAACCCCGTCGTATGTTGGGAGAATGTCCTACTTAAGTAACGGAGAATTTTCAGTCAATAATTTTGTTCTAGTGAGTTGGGATTGATTGCTACCCCAGCTCGCTCCAGGTGACAGGTATTGAATCGTTTGTCAACGATTCGAGTTCACAACGAGCTACGCGTAATCGGTTAATCCACAAATGCCTTTCTCAATATCCAACGGCTAAAATGATAATCTTTTTTCGAAACGGTTGTTGAGAAGGAGGTCGTGAAAACAGGATTTAATAGGGTAGTAATTGAACCCATGTACATGAAAGTTAAAAATCCCACCTTGAATGTGCAGAATCCCCATAAATGGAATAAAGAATGTGCCAGTACAGCAACTCTGACAACTAGGCACCGCTCAGTAATATGGGACGACAAGACGAAATTGAGTTCATTTAAACAAGTCGTCATTGATTGGGTCGGAGCAAAATGATTTTTTACGTATCAAGAATTGGTCAGAATTATAAACTGCTCAAGAAAGAGAGCAGAGGAAGAATGTCTTACTGTGATATTCAGAAATGTGCAGAGCCCAGACTGAATAAGAGCACGGTAAACGGTTATAGTAGCTGATGTAAAAATAAAAATGGTTAATAATGTTTATTCTCAGAGACAACAAGGAAACGCGAAATCACCCTTCAACGCCAATCAAACAAAACAGCAATCTCAAAATTAATGCGACAAACTCTAGGAAACACAACAACGGTGGTCACCTGAAAGTAGATGCCAGGGCGTACGCCGAGAAAGTGTGTATCGAATCAAAGAATACACAGGTAGTTTAGATGTAAGATGAATGTGGCACGTGTGAAAAGTACTACACTAGAAACAATTCAGAATTTGGAGCTATTTTCCCAATCATATCACCATTATTACACCAGGGTCTATCCTTCTTTTGATACGAAAAGCGTCTGTCGAAACTGGGACTATTCCATCCAGCCCACATGCTTTTGAAAGGTGACCTAGTACCTAAAATTCAAAATCTTACACCCCCCGAGTCGCCGCAAGAGATATCTTTTCACACTCGCTGATATAGTGAGTCCCATGGGTCATAAATACAAGGTCCTCAAACCACGTAGTAGCCTTTTATGTAGACGACACAGTCTTGCTGTCCGTGTCTGTTCGACATAGAACGCAAAATTGGAGACGATTGTCATGGCACCGCCAGACGATGCATTCAACAGGCAACTAGATGACTGGGTTATCCCAAGATGGCCGTTGGCAGTCGGGCACGTATGGCTCATTTACCTTCATTGTTGCCGTCATTTCTTTGTTTTCTCATCTTTTCCCATTCCTTCCCACCTTTCCGTAAATCCTTCCCTTGCCAATTTTGCATAACAAAATGGGTGATCTCCCCACATGCTTGATTGCTGCTAGCTGCCTCAGCACTCAACACACCTCACATAGTCCGATTATCGAGATGTTTGTTTTTCTGGCCTCAGAAGACGATACTCATTATTGGGATTTCGCGCCTAAAAAAGCCGTAGTTCCTGTTCAAATTATTCGCAAGATATCAAAATAGCCTCCCTCATGTATCGGAAACCAAAATTTGGAACAAGGCTATCACGAGTTTGGAGCACCTGAAACGACTTATGGGCGCCAGAAAAATCAGTGGGTCAGAATAATCAAAAGTGCTGTGTGACGATTTATTGTTCGAGTGAACAAAATATTGTCCGACATACATGGTTTCTTCCTTCCAATACTTGCAGAAGTTGAACCTGGCGAAAATTCTTTACATGAGTTCAGGAAACGATATCCAAGCGGCCAGTTGGAAAATTAGTGGTTGTATCCACAAGTGTCACTTGGAGGTCGGTTCCGGAAATAGGTACTGTGGATGATGTGCGATGTGGTTACACGGTCAGTGTGACAAGCTCTTGGAGTGAGTTTGTGGACTCTATGTGTTTTAAGTTGGCTGCTTTGGCCCTATGGGTCATGTGTAAGCGAACTCTATGATTGCACTTCTGTTGTAAACAATTGAGTTATTCAAGACAAGGATGTGCTCACCTAGGTAGATGGCAGCATAAGGGGAGTGGAGGACAATAAACCGGACTACCCAAGAACTAATCAAGAACTTTGCAACCAGCTGAAAAACTCTGATAGAGTCCGGGGTGAACAAAAATAAAGAGGGCGGCCACAATGCACAAACACTTCCAGTTTTTGGGCGAGTCATGAGATAAAAATGCCCTCAAGGTTAAACCTGAACTAAGTGTCCCCATTACGAGTGGAATGAGTTGTTGAGAAGTGCCTATCCTCAAACAAAGAGTTGTTGCGAGAAATCCCTGAGGATCTTGTGTAAAATGCTGACAGTCTGGGGAACAAATGGAGTGGGCTACCGAAGGAACTTTGGAAAGGATGTCATTGCGTTTGCTGAGACTTGGTTACTAGGGGACGTATTCGTTAGTAATATTTGACGTCCAAGATGTTTTGTCCACATGGTAGGTAAACAAGATGGTAGAATAGGTGGTGTTCCGTTGTTGGTAGGGCAACATTATCACCAATGCTTAAAGAAAGAATTAAATGTGGGAAATCCAGCTACTGAGCTTCCCCACAGCCGACGGCAAAACAACACTTCTGTTCATTGCATTTATGGAAGCCCTTGTCCTATTAACAGGAGTATGAGCAGCTCTTCAGTCTTGTTAGAAGGCAAGTGAGCAGGTCACAACGACTCCTAACTTTAGAAACTTTCAATGCTCCAAAGGTGGATCAAAGATTGAAGCAAGCTGCCACTGGTATATTTGGTGAGTCATTGTCAAACCTCCCAAACGCGAAAGCATAGCTACAACATGTTACTGAGGTCAGTTAGTGGGGGGATGGTCGAACTACAACAGTTTTAGACCTTTTTACAGCAAGAAACCCCAATGACATTTCGGGCTTGAGGGACGAAGCACCCTTGGGCAACAGTGACTATCAGGTCGTGCGTCTGCAGTTTAGCTGTGTCTACGCCAACCTCCTGTCAAATGCCGTAAGTGCTTTCGAAGCATGACTATCCATCAACTGAGGCCGGATGTGAAACCGTTGAACTGGTTAGACGGTCGCGGTACCAACTATGTCAATTAAACCTAGGCCACAATTGAGGATAACCTCATGCAACTAACTGACACATTTGCATCACTGAGACTTAGACGGTGTGTAGCTAAGCCTCCGTGGCGGAAAAATAGGGTCTAACAGGTGTAGAGGTGCAGAAATTAAGCCAAAGCTGCGTACAAAAAGTGTGGTGCATCAGGCTTTGTCAGTATGAGGCGGCTAGGAAAAGATAGTCTGGAGTACAAAGTGAACGGTAGAAGTTTGAAGTGGACCCCTCAAAGACCCATTGCGAGAACCCCAAAACCTTCTTTAGCTATGCCCAGGCCAAAAAGGCCATTAGGAGAGGACTGATTAGCATTGCTAATGCTGATGGCAATATTGCCGAATCACCGCTACAAAACCGGAGGTTTTCCGCGGGTTTTTTGAGGTTGCACATATTCCGGACTGTGGAAGTACGATAGTCGGACTGAGCACAGAAGTTGTAAAAAGGTCAACGACCATTAAATTCGAAATACGAGGGGGAGAGGTTAAGAATATATTGGACAAGCTAGACGTGAATAACTCAATGGGACCAAATTGTATTCATTATAGTATACTGGGATCTCTTAATTATATTTTACAGGAGCCACTCCCCATGTTGTTTAAACTTATCCTCCATAAGGCCAACATCCCAGATGGATGGATTAACGCAAGGATTGTACCCATCCATAGAAAGTCAAGAAATACGAGACGGTAAACCACCGACCAGTAATTCTCAAACTAGTTGTGTTGGAATTGCTGTGAAGAACTATCAATTATGGGATTGTGAGACACTCTACTGAAAATAGGCTTCTCTTTGCAGACCAACATGGATTCGTAGGGCATATGTCTTGTCTCATCAGCCCGATTTGCGTCCTCGATGATATCACGGATAGGCTAGGTAGGAAGAAGAAAGTTGAGATTTGTTGCTTGGACTTCAAGAAAGTATTCGATCAAGTGAACCACCGATTTTTGATCCTCACGCTAGAAACATTCAGGAATGCTACGATAGATACAGGACTTTTTGGGAACTTACACCTTCCATGTAGAGATATCAGAGTGAAGGTCAACAAAAGGTGAGGGGGTTAGCGGAACAACCCGGAGATCATTGTTTCCGCCAGTACTAGTTTCACTGCTCATCAGTGATTTCACTAACTATCTACATTACCCCTGCCAAATCTTCGCTGATGGCATCACGATTGTGGGATGTCCTGACGACACGGGATGCTCAAACTGAATTAGTTCAACATTTTTCTCACTGAAGTTATGTGAAATAACGGCGAAATCTTCCAAGGATTTATTTGCACGTACCCTGCGGCGTGACCTTGAAATATCTGAAATGTCGTCTTCTATCTAACCTTGTAAAAGGTAAATGAAGGTAGCATCTCATCCTTTGGACTGAGTTTGTAAAACAATCGAACTATCTTCTTCCTTCGTGCGTGCATCGAACGTCTGCAAACTGTGATCCTTTTCCCCCTGACGTCGCTTATTCCTTGCCGAAAGATTTCATGGCTGTCCTACTGTGTAATCATTTCTCGGTTTGTACCGCATGTAATTATCTGTCATGATCGCGCACATCCGAGCAAGCCTCTCACAAACGCGTCGAGAAATCTACTATTATCGTTATTATTATGTTTATTATTATTATTATTATTATTATTATTATTATTATTAATAGAATACTGTTTGGAGGTGGTCAAGCGAATGGCAGTTACCCTTCAGTGGTTCAGTGGGTTGTAAACGGAAGTAGGAGGCGGGAGCTTTCGAGAATTCCATTTCTCGATGTGTAGAATCTCAAGTTTCTCAACAACGGGCTGAAATGAGAAGAAAAGGTGCAGTGTCTGAACTAATGCAATAGATGTTAATCAAGGCAAACCTTGAAAATTGCTACAGAGCTGACAGAAACAACATGGTCTGGTAGACCATTCCAAGTCTTGCAAACGAGCAATAAAAAACAGCTGTGTCTGTATTCTAGTCTACTATGTTGGACCTCTAGTTTTAGGGGGTGACCGCTCAGCGTCACGCCATTCTCCTTGTTGAGCTTCAGGCAGCAAGGATTTTTCGGGGACTGCATGATCAAAGAGATGAGTATCAAGTCACTTCTAAGCCGAAGGTACTCCAATGAGTACATGTTCAAAGATTTCAGCCTTTCCTCATATGGTCTAGTTTTCAGACCCCTGACTGCCTTCGTGGCTCGACAAAGTACCGTCTACAGGAGCGACATGTCATTTTGGAGATGCGGAGACCAGATTACAGCTCCATTCTCCACATGTGGTCGAATGAAACTGTTATAAAGCAGCTGAAAACAATTAGGACTGAACTGGCCAAATAGGCGTTTCAATAACCCCCGGATTTTGTTGGCCGTTTTTGCATTAGTTTCAGCGTTTGTAGAGCTCGAAAGAGTGTGTAAAACAGTGCATTATAGGTCCTTCTCAATAAGACTCGTCTGGAGTGGATACCCGTCGAAGTACTAAGTGGTTTTCTTAGAGCCGCGAATGTGCATAACTTAGCACTCACCAGCATTAAATTCCCGTCCGTGCGTTCGAGGCCAATTGAATGGAATGTCGAGTACTTTCTGTAAGATGATAGAACCATTAGTTGAGTTGACGGCTCGCCAAATTCTGACTTCGGCCGCAAACAATGGTAAAGGCGAGGTGAATGAGAGTGGGAGATCGTTGATGGATACCAAAAATAGCAGCGTGCCAAGAATTGAACCCGGGGGTACCTCACTGAGGCTGAGCTTGCAGGTAGAGAAAACACCATTAACACACACCCTGTACAGACGTTCAGCAAGATACGACACAAGCCACTGGAGAAGATTGCCTTGCACCCCATAATGGGGAAGCTTGCCGATCAAAACAGAATGATCCACGCGGTGGAATGCCTTAGCAAAGTCGAGATATACGACGTCTATTCCAATACCCTGATCAACTACTTTCGTCCATTGGTCGGTGGCTATCAGCGGATTTGTAGTATACGAACGAACCTTGCGAAATCCGAGTTACGCATTGGAGAACTCACGGGATGTGAGATACTTATAGAGGGAGTCGTATACAGGCGCCTCCAGAGATTCTGAGACGCTTGATGGCAATGTAATTGGTCTGTAGTCACCGAGGCAAGTTCCCCTGCCACCCTTGAAAATGGGTGCAATTCTCGTGAGTTTCCAGCTCCTAGGTACTGTTCTGAGAGAGACATACTACTTAACCAGTAAGTTGAGTGAGTCAGCAAGCTGTTCTGCCGTTTTGCGCGAAGCCTCGGGAGGTTTATCGTCAGTACCAAGGGGGTTGTCCTTTGGGAACCTGAGTTCAGACAACACCGCCGTGGGGGAAGCATCCAGGGTGTATGTGCCATCAATTTCAGCGTCAGGAAGAACCTGAGCAACTGATAATGACTACGCGAAACACTGCTGTAAAACGCGGCAAGGATATCAGCAAGCTCCTTATCAGAGTCAGTAGGGCCTAATGGGCCTAAGATTTATGGAACTCCGGCTTTCGCCTTGCGAGTTGATGCTACAGATCGGAAAAGC